>CAWUPM010000827.1:0-46680 GCA_963924295.1 Dioctria rufipes
GAAAATGCAATCCTCGGCGTATTTAAAATTTGCGACAGTAAAAAATTATTTTTTGAAAAATTTACTATGTAAAAGGCAATCCTCGGCGTATTTAAAATTTGCGACAGTAAAAAATTATTTTTTGAAAAATTTACTATGGAAAAGGCAATCCTCGGCGTATTTAAAATTTGCGACAGTAAAAAATTATTTTTGAAAAATTTACTATAGAAAAGGCAATCCTCGGCGTATTTAAAATTTGCGACAGTAAAAAATTATTTTTTGAAAAATTTACTATAGGAAAGGCAATCCTCGGCGTATTTAAAATTTGCGACAGTAAAAAATTATTTTTTGAAAAATTTACTATAGAAAAGGCAATCCTCGGCGTATTTAAAATTTGCGACAGTAAAAAATTATTTTTTGAAAAATTTACTATAGAAAAGGCAATCCTCGACGTTTTTAAAATTTGCGAGAGTAAAATGTTATTTTTTGAAAAATTTACTATAGAAATGGCAATCCTCGGCGTATTTAAAATTTGCGACAGTAAAAAATTATTTTTTGAAAAATTTACTATAGAAAAGGCAATCCTCGGCGTATTTAAAATTTGCGACAGTAAAAAATTATTTTTTTAAAAATTTACTATAGAAAAGGCAATCCTCGGCGTATTTAAAATTTGCGACAGTAAAAAATTATTATTTGAAAAATTTACTATAGAAAATGCAATCCTCGGCGTATTTAAAATTTGCGACAGTAAAAAATTATTTTTTGAAAAATTTACTATGGAAAAGGCAATCCTCGGCGTATTTAAAATTTGCGACAGTAAAAAATTATTTTTGAAAAATTTACTATAGAAAATGCAATCCTCGGCGTATTTAAAATTTGCGACAATAAAAAATTATTTTTTGAAAAATTTACTATAGAAAAGGCAATCCTCGGCGTATTTAAAATTTGCTACAGTAAAAAATTATTTTTTGAAAAATTTACTATAGAAAAGGCAATCCTCGCCGTATTTAAAATTTGCGACAGTAAAAAATAATTTTTTGAAAAATCTACTATGGAAAAGGCAATCCTCGGCGTATTTAAAATTTGCGACAGTAAAAAATTATTTTTTGAAAAATTTACTATAGAAAAGGCAATCCTCGGCGTATTTAAAATTTGCGACAGTAAAAAATTATTTTTTGAAAAATTTACTATAGAAAAGGCAATCTTCGGCGTATCTAAAATTTGCGACAGTAAAAAATTATTTTTTGAAAAATTTGCTATAGAAAATGCAATCCTCGGCGTATTTAAAATTTGCGACAATAAAAAATAATTTTTTGACAAATTTACTATAGAAAAGGCAATCCTCGGCGTATTTAAAATTTGCGACAGTAAAAAGTTATTTTTTGAAAAATTTACTATAGAAACGGCAATCCTCGGCGTATTTAAAACTTGCGACAGTAAAAAATTATTTTTTGAAAAATTTACTATAGAAAAGGCAATCCTCGACGTTTTTAAAATTTGCGACAGTAAAATGTTATTTTTTGAAAAATTTACTATAGAAAAGGCAATCCTCGGCGTATTTAAAATTTGCGACAATAAAAAATTATTTTTTGAAAAATTTGCTATAGAAAAGGCAATCCTCGGCGTGTTTAAAATTTGCGACAATAAAAAATAATTTTTTGAAAAATTTACTATAGAAAAGGCAATCTTCGGCGTATTTAAAATTTGCGACAGCAAAAATTATTTTTTGAAAAATTTACTATAGAAAAGGCAATCCTCGGCGTATTTAAAATTTGCGACAGTAAAAAATTATTTTTTGAAAAATTTACTATAGAAAAGGCAATCCTCGGCGTATTTAAAATTTGCGACAGTAAAAAATTAATTTTTGAAAAATTTACTATAGAAAATGCAATCCTCGGCGTATTTACAATTTGCGACAGTAAAAAATTATTTTTTGAAAAATTTACTATAGAAAAGGCAATCTTCGGCGTATTTAAAATTTGCGACAGTAAAAAATTATTTTTTGAAAAATTTACTATAGAAAAGGCAATCCGCGGCGTATTTAAAATTTGCGACAGTAAAAAATTATTTTTTGAAAAATTTACTATAGAAAAGGCAATCCTCGGCGTATTTAAAATTTGCGACAGTAAAAAAATTTTTTTTTACAAAATTTACTATAGAAAAGGCAATCCTCGGCGTATTTAAAATTTGCGACAGTAAAAAATTATTTTTTGAAAAATTTACTATAGAAAATGCAATCCTCGGCGTATTTAAAATTTGCGACAGTAAAAAATTATTTTTTGAAAAATTTACTATGGAAAATGCAATCCTCGGCGTATTTAAAATTTGCGACAGTAAAAAAATATTTTTTGAAAAATTTACTATAGAAAAGGCAATCCTCGGCGTATTTAAAATTTGCGACAGTAAAAAATTATTTTTTGAAAAACTTACTATAGAAAAGGCAATCCTCGGCGTGTTTAAAATTTGCGACAGTAAAAAATTATTTTTTGAAAAATTTACTATAGAAAAGGCAATCTTCGGCGTATTTAAAATTTGCGACAGTAAAAAATTCTTTTTTGAAAAATTTACTATAGAAAAGGCAATCCTCGGCGTATTTAAAATTTGCGACAGTAAAAAATTATTTTTTGAAAAATTTACTATAGAAAATGCAATCCTCGGCGTATTTAAAATTTGCGACAATAAAAAATTATTTTTTGAAAAATTTACTATAGAAAAGGCAATCCTCGGCGTATTTAAAATTTGCGACAGTAAAAAATTATTTTTTGAAAAATTTACTATAGAATAGGCAATCCTCGGCGTATTTAAAATTTTCGACAGTAAAAAATTATTTTTTGAAAAATTTACTATAGAAAAGGCAATCCTCGGCGTATTTAAAATTTGCGACAGTAAAAATTATTTTTTGAAAAATTTACTATAGAAAAGGCAATCCTCGGCGTATTTAAAATTTGCGACAGTAAAAAATTATTTTTTGAAAATTTACTATAGAAAAGGCAATCCTCGACGTTTTTAAAATTTGCGACAGTAAAATGTTATTTTTTGAAAAATTTACTATAGAAAAGGCAATCCTCGGCGTATTTAAAATTTGCGACAGTAAAAAATTATTTTTTGAAAAATTTACTATAGAAAATGCAATCCTCGGCGTATTTAAAATTTGCGACAGTAAAAAATTATTTTTTGAAAAATTTACTATAGAAAAGGCAATCCTCGGCGTATTTAAAATTTGCGACAGTAAAATATTATTTTTTGAAAAATTTACTATGGAAAAGGCAATCCTCGGCGTATTTAAAATTTGCGACAGTAAAAAATTATTTTTTGAAAAATTTACTATAGAAAAGGCAATCCTCGGCGTATTTAAAATTTGCGACAGTAAAAAATTATTTTTTGAAAAATTTACTATAGAAAAGGCAATCCTCGGCGTATTTAAAATTTGCGACAGTAAAAAATTATTTTTTGAAAAACTTACTATAGAAAAGGCAATCCTCGGCGTATTTAAAATTTGCGACAGTAAAAAATTATTTTTTGAAAAATTTACTATAGAAAAGGCAATCCTCGACGTTTTTAAAATTTGCGAGAGTAAAATGTTATTTTTTGAAAAATTTACTATAGAAAAGGCAATCCTCGGCGTATTTAAAATTTGCGACAGTAAAAAATTATTTTTTGAAAAATTTACTATAGAAAAGGCAATCCTCGGCGTATTTAAAATTTGCGACAGTAAAAAATTATTTTTTTAAAAATTTACTATAGAAAAGGCAATCCTCGGCGTATTTAAAATTTGCGACAGTAAAAAATTATTATTTGAAAAATTTACTATAGAAAATGCAATCCTCGGCGTATTTAAAATTTGCGACAGTAAAAAATTATTTTTTGAAAAATTTACTATGGAAAAGGCAATCCTCGGCGTATTTAAAATTTGCGACAGTAAAAAATTATTTTTTGAAAAATTTACTATAGAAAAGGCAATCCTCGGCGTATTTAAAATTTGCGACAGTAAAAAATTATTTTTTGAAAAATTTACTATAGAAAAGGCAATCCTCGGCGTATTTAAAATTTGCGACAGTAAAAAATTATTTTTTGAAAAATTTACTATAGAAAAGGCAATCTTCGGCGTATTTAAAATTTGCGACAGTAAAAAATTATTTTTTGAAAAATTTACTATAGAAAAGGCAATCCTCGGCGTATTTAAAATTTGCGACAGTAAAAAGTTATTTTTTGAAAAATTTACTATAGAAAATGCAATCCTCGGCGTATTTAAAATTTGCGACAATAAAAAATTATTTTTTGAAAAATTTACTATAGAAAAGGCAATCCTCGGCGTATTTAAAATTTGCGACAGTAAAAAATTATTTTTTGAAAAATTTACTATAGAAAAGGCAATTTTCGGCGTATTTAAAATTTGCGACAGCAAAAAATTATTTTTTGAAAAATTTACTATGGAAAAGGCAATCCTCGGCGTATTTAAAATTTGCGACAGTAAAAAATTATTTTTTTGAAAAATTTACTATAGAAAAGGCAATCCTCGGCGTATTTAAAATTTGCGACAGTAAAAAATTATTTTTTGAAAAATTTACTATAGAAAAGGCAATCCTCGGCGTATTTAAAATTTGCGACAGTAAAAAATTATCTTTTGAAAAATTTACTATGGAAAAGGCAATCCTCGGCGTATTTAAAATTTGCGACAGTAAAAAATTATTTTTTGAAAAATTTGCTATAGAAAAGGCAATCCTCGGCGTATTTAAAATTTGCGACAGTAAAAAATTATTTTTTGAAAAATTTACTATGGAAAAGGCAATCCTCGGCGTATTTAAAATTTGCGACAGTAAAAAATTATTTTTTGAAAAATTTACTATAGAAAAGGCAATCCTCGGCGTATTTAAAATTTGCGACAGTAAAAAATTATTTTTTGAAAAATTTACTATAGAAAAGGCAATCTTCGGCGTATTTAAAATTTGCGAAAGTAAAAAATTATTTTTTGAAAAATTTACTATAGCAAAGGCAATCCTCGGCGTATTTAAAATTTGCGACAGTAAAAAATTATTTTTTGAAAAATTTACTATAGAAAAGGCAATCCTCGGCGTATTTAAAATTTGCGACAGTAAAAAATTATTTTTTGAAAAATTTACTATAGAAAATGCAATCCTCGGCGTATTTAAAATTTGCGACAATAAAAAATTATTTTTTGAAAAGTTTACTATAGAAAAGGCAATCCTCGGCGTATTTCAAATTTGCGACAGTAAAAAATTATTTTTTGAAAAATTTACTATAGAAAAGGCAATCTTCGGCGTATTTAAAATTTGCGACAGCAAAAAATTATTTTTTGAAAAATTTACTATGGAAAAGGCAATCCTCGGCGTATTTAAAATTTGCGACAGTAAAAAATAATTTTTTGAAAAATTTACTATAGGAAAGGCAATCCTCGGCGTATTTAAAATTTGCGACAGTAAAAAATTATTTTTTGAAAAATTTACTATAGAAAAGGCAATCCTCGGCGTATTTAAAATTTGCGACAGCAAAAAATTATTTTTTGAAAAATTTACTATGGAAAAGGCAATCCTCGGCGTATTTAAAATTTGCGACAGTAAAAAATTATTTTTTGAAAAATTTACTATAGAAAAGGCAATCCTCGGCGTATTTAAAATTTGCGACAGTAAAAAATTATTTTTTGAAAAATCTACTATGGAAAAGGCAATCCTCGGCGTATTTAAAATTTGCGGTAGTAAAAAACTATTTTTTGAAAAATTTACTATAGAAAAGGCAATCCTCGGCGTATTTAAAATTTGCGACAGTAAAAAATTATTTTTTAATAAATTTACTATAGAAAATGCAATCCTCGGCGTATTTAAAATTTGCGACAATAAAAAATTATTTTTTGAAAAATTTACTATAGAAAAGGCAATCCTCGGCGTATTTAAAATTTGCTACAGTAAAAAAATTATTTTTTGAAAAATTTACTATAGAAAAGGCAATCCTCGGCGTATTTAAAATTTGCGACAGTAAAAAATTATTTTATGAAAAATCTACTATGGAAAAGGCAATCCTCGGCGTATTTAAAATTTGCGACAGTAAAAAATTATTTTTTGAAAAATTTACTATAGAAAAGGCAATCCTCGGCGTATTTAAAATTTGCGACAGTAAAAAATTATTTTTTGAAAAATTTACTATAGAAAAGGCAATCTTCGGCGTATCTAAAATTTGCGACAGTAAAAAATTATTTTTTGAAAAATTTACTATAGAAAAGGCAATCCTCGGCGTATTTAAAATTTGCGACAGTAAAAAATTATTTTTTGAAAAATTTACTATGGAAAAGGCAATCCTCGGCGTATTTAAAATTTGCGACAGTAAAAAATTATGAAAAGGCAATCCTCGGCGTATTTAAAATTTGCGACAGTAAACAATTATTTTTTAAAAAATTTACTATAGAAAATGCAATCCTCGGCGTATTTAAAATTTGCGACAATAAAAAATTATTTTTTGAAAAATTTACTATAGAAAAGGCAATCCTCGGCGTATTTAAAATTTGCTACAGTAAAAAATTATTTTTTGAAAAATTTACTATAGAAAAGGCAATCCTCGACGTTTTTAAAATTTGCGACAGCAAAATGTTATTTTTTGAAAAATTTACTATAGAAAAGGCAATCCTCGGCGTATTTAAAATTTGCGACAGTAAAAAATTATTTTTTGAAAAATTTACTATAGAAAAGGCAATCCTCGGCGTATTTAAAATTTGCGACAGTAAAAAATTATTTTTTGAAAAATTTACTATAGAAAAGGCAATCTTCGGCGTATTGAAAATTTGTGACAGTAAAAAATTATTTTTTGAAAAATTTACTATAGAAAAGGCAATCCTCGGCGTATTTAAAATTTGCGACAGTAAAAAATTATTTTTGAAAAATTTACTATAGAAAATGCAATCCTCGGCGTATTAAAAATTTGCGACAATAAAAAATTATTTTTTGAAAAATTTACTATGGAAAAGGCAATCCTCGGCGTATTTAAAATTTGCGACAGTAAAAAATAATTTTTTGAAAAATTTACTATAGAAAAGGCAATCCTCGGCGTATTTAAAACTTGCGACAGTAAAAAATTATTTTTTGAAAAATTTGCTATAGGAAAGGTAATCCTCGGCGTATTTAAAATTTGCGACAGTAAAAAATTATTTTTTGAAAAATTTACTATAGAAAAGGCAATCCTCGGCGTATTTAAAATTTGCGACAGTAAAAAATTATTTTTTGAAAAATTTACTATAGAAAGTGCAATACTCGGCGTATTTAAAATTTGCGACAATAAAAAATTATTTTTTGAAAAATTTACTATAGAAAAGGCAATCCTCGGCGTATTTAAAATTTGCGACAGTAAAAAATTATTTTTTGAAAAATTTTCTATAGAAAAGGCAATCTTCGGCGTATTTAAAATTCGCGACAGCAAAAAATTATTTTTTGAAAAATTTACTATAGAAAAGGCAATCCTCGGCGTATTTAAAATTTGCGAGAGTAAAAAATTATTTTTTGAAAAATTTACTATAGAAAAGGCAATCCTCGGCGTATTTAAAATTTGCGACAGTAAAAAATTATTTTTTGAAAAATTTACTATAGAAAAGGCAATCCTCGGCGTATTTAAAATTTGCGACAGTAAAAAATTATTTTTTGAAAAATTTACTATGGAAAAGGCAATCCTCGGCGTATTTAAAATTTGCGACAGTAAAAAATTATTTTTTGAAAATTTTACTATGGAAAAGGCAATCCTCGGCGTATTTAAAATTTGCGACAGTAAAAAATTATTTTTTGAAAAATTTACTATAGAAAAGGCAATCCTAGGCGTATTTAAAATTTGCGACAGTAAAAAATTATTTTTTGAAAAATTTACTATAGAATAGGCAATCTTCGGCGTATTTAAAATTTGCGACAGTAAAAAATTATTTTTTGAAAAATTTACTATAGAAAAGGCAATCCTCGGCGTATTTAAAATTTGCGACAGTAAAAAATTATTTTTTGAAAAATTTACTCAATCCTCGGCGTATTTAAAATTTGCGACAGTAAAAAATTATTTTTTGAAAAATTTACTATAGAAAATGCAATCCTCGGCGTATTTAAAATTTGCGACAATAAAAAATTATTTTTTGAAAAATTTACTATAGAAAAGGCAATCCTCGGCGTATTTAAAATTTGCGACAGTAAAAAATTATTTTTTGAAAAATTTAATATAGAAAAGGCAATTTTCGGCGTATTTAAAATTTGCGACAGCAAAAAATTATTTTTTGAAAAATTTACTATGGAAAAGGCAATCCTCGGCGTATTTAAAATTTGCGACAGTAATAAATAATTTTTTGAAAATTTACTATAGAAAAGGCAATCCTCGGCGTATTTAAAATTTGCGACAGTAAAAAATTAGTTTTTGAAAAATTTACTATAGAAAAGGCAATCCTCGGCGTATTTAAAATTTGCGACAGCAAAAAATTATTTTTTGAAAAATTTACTATGGAAAAGGCAATCCTCGGCGTATTTAAAATTTGCGACAGTAAAAAATTATTTTTTGAAAAATTTACTATAGAAAAGGCAATATTCGGCGTATTTAAAATTTGCGACAGTAAAAAATTATTTTTTGAAAAATCTACTATGGAAAAGGCAATCCTCGGCGTATTTAAAATTTGCGACAGTAAAAAACTATTTTTTGAAAAATTTACTATAGAAAAGGCAATCCTCGGCGTATTTAAAATTTGCGACAGTAAAAAATTATTTTTTGAAAAATTTACTATAGAAAAGGCAATCTTCGGCGTATCTAAAATTTGTGACAGTAAAAAATTATTTTTTGAAAAATTTACTATAGAAAAGGCAATCCTCGGCGTATTTAAAATTTGCGACAGTAAAAAATTATTTTTTGAAAAATTTACTATAGAAAAGGCAATCCTCGGCGTATTTAAAATTTGCGACAGTAAAAAATTATTTTTTGAAAAATTTACTATGGAAAAGGCAATCCTCGGCGTATTTAAAATTTGCGACAGTAAAAAATTATTTTTTGAAAAATTTACTATAGAAAAGGCAATCCTCGGCGTATTTAAAATTTGCGACAGTAAAAAATTATTTTTTGAAAAATCTACTATGGAAAAGGCAATCCTCGGCGTATTTAAAATTTGCGACAGTAAAAAATTATTTTTTGAAAAATTTACTATAGAAAAGGCAATCTTCGGCGTATCTAAAATTTGTGACAGTAAAAAATTATTTTTTGAAAAATTTACTATAGAAAAGGCAATCCTCGGCGTATTTAAAATTTGCGACAGTAAAAAATTATTATTTGAAAAATTTACTATAGAAAATGCAATCCTCGGCGTATTTAAAATTTGCGACAGTAAAAAATTATTTTTTGAAAAATTTACTATGGAAAAGGCAATCCTCGGCGTATTTAAAATTTGCGACAGTAAAAAATAATTTTTGAAAAATTTACTATAGAAAATGCAATCCTCGGCGTATTTAAAATTTGCGACAATAAAAAATTATTTTTTGAAAAATTTACTATAGAAAAGGCAATCCTCGGCGTATTTAAAATTTGCTACAGCAAAAATTATTTTTTGAAAAATTTACTTTAGAAAAGGCAATCCTCGCCGTATTTAAAATTTGCGACAGTAAAAAATTATTTTTTGAAAAATCTACTATGGAAAAGGCAATCCTCGGCGTATTTAAAATTTGCGACAGTAAAAAATTATTTTTTGAAAAATTTACTATAGAAAAGGCAATCCTCGGCGTATTTAAAATTTGCGACAGTAAAAAATTATTTTTTGAAAAATTTACTATAGAAAAGGCAATCTTCGGCGTATCTAAAATTTGCGACAGTAAAAAATTATTTTTTGAAAAATTTACTATAGAAAATGCAATCCTCGGCGTATTTAAAATTTGCGACAATAAAAAATAATTTTTTGAAAAATTTACTATAGAAAAGGCAATCCTCGGCGTATTTAAAATTTGCGACAGTAAAAAATTATTTTTTGAAAAATTTACTATAGAAACGGCAATCCTCGGCGTATTTAAAATTTGCGACAGTAAAAAATTATTTTTTGAAAAATTTACTATAGAAAAGGCAATCCTCGACGTTTTTAAAATTTGCGACAGTAAAATGTTATTTTTTGAAAAATTTACTATAGAAAAGGCAATCCTCGGCGTATTTAAAATTTGCGACAGTAAAAAATTAATTTTTGAAAAATTTACTATAGAAAATGCAATCCTCGGCGTATTTAAAATTTGCGACAGTAAAAAATTATTTTTTGAAAAATTTACTATAGAAAAGGCAATCTTCGGCGTATTTAAAATTTGCGACAGTAAAAAATTATTTTTTGAAAAATTTACTATAGAAAAGGCAATCCGCGGCGTATTTAAAATTTGCGACAGTAAAAAATTATTTTTTGAAAAATTTACTATAGAAAAGGCAATCCTCGTCGTATTTAAAATTTGCGACAGTAAAAAAATTTTTTTTTACAAAATTTACTATAGAAAAGGCAATCCTCGGCGTATTTAAAATTTGCGACAGTAAAAAATTATTTTTTGAAAAATTTACTATAGAAAATGCAATCCTCGGCGTATTTAAAATTTGCGACAGTAAAAAATTATTTTTTGAAAAATTTACTATGGAAAATGCAATCCTCGGCGTATTTAAAATTTGCGACAGTAAAAAAATATTTTTTGAAAAATTTACTATAGAAAAGGCAATCCTCGGCGTATTTAAAATTTGCGACAGTAAAAAATTATTTTTTGAAAAATTTACTATAGAAAAGGCAATCCTCGGCGTATTTAAAATTTGCGACAGTAAAAAATTATTTTTTGAAAAATTTACTATAGAAAAGGCAATCTTCGGCGTATTTAAAATTTGCGACAGTAAAAAATTCTTTTTTGAAAAATTTACTATAGAAAAGGCAATCCTCGGCGTATTTAAAATTTGCGACAGTAAAAAATTATTTTTTGAAAAATTTACTATAGAAAATGCAATCCTCGGCGTATTTAAAATTTGCGACAATAAAAAATTATTTTTTGAAAAATTTACTATAGAAAAGGCAATCCTCGGCGTATTTAAAATTTGCGACAGTAAAAAATTATTTTTTGAAAAATTTACTATAGAATAGGCAATCCTCGGCGTATTTAAAATTTTCGACAGTAAAAAATTATTTTTTGAAAAATTTACTATAGAAAAGGCAATCCTCGGCGTATTTAAAATTTGCGACAGTAAAAATTATTTTTTGAAAAATTTACTATAGAAAAGGCAATCCTCGGCGTATTTAAAATTTGCGACAGTAAAAAATTATTTTTTGAAAAATTTACTATAGAAAAGGCAATCCTCGACGTTTTTAAAATTTGCGACAGTAAAATGTTATTTTTTGAAAAATTTACTATAGAAAAGGCAATCCTCGGCGTATTTAAAATTTGCGACAGTAAAAAATTATTTTTTGAAAAATTTACTATAGAAAATGCAATCCTCGGCGTATTTAAAATTTGCGACAGTAAAAAATTATTTTTTGAAAAATTTACTATAGAAAAGGCA
The DNA here is from genome assembly GCA_963924295.1 of Dioctria rufipes. NCBI lineage: Eukaryota > Metazoa > Arthropoda > Insecta > Diptera > Asilidae > Dioctria > Dioctria rufipes. The sequence continues at coordinate 11,497 of CAWUPM010000827.1, forward strand.
ATCCTCGGCGTATTTAAAATTTGCGACAGTAAAATATTATTTTTTGAAAAATTTACTATGGAAAAGGCAATCCTCGGCGTATTTAAAATTTGCGACAGTAAAAAATTATTTTTTGAAAAATTTACTATAGAAAAGGCAATCCTCGGCGTATTTAAAATTTGCGACAGTAAAAAATTATTTTTTGAAAAATTTACTATAGAAAAGGCAATCCTCGGCGTATTTAAAATTTGCGACAGTAAAAAATTATTTTTTGAAAAACTTACTATAGAAAAGGCAATCCTCGGCGTATTTAAAATTTGCGACAGTAAAAAATTATTTTTTGAAAAATTTACTATAGAAAAGGCAATCCTCGACGTTTTTAAAATTTGCGAGAGTAAAATGTTATTTTTTGAAAAATTTACTATAGAAAAGGCAATCCTCGGCGTATTTAAAATTTGCGACAGTAAAAAATTATTTTTTGAAAAATTTACTATAGAAAAGGCAATCCTCGGCGTATTTAAAATTTGCGACAGTAAAAAATTATTTTTTTAAAAATTTACTATAGAAAAGGCAATCCTCGGCGTATTTAAAATTTGCGACAGTAAAAAATTATTATTTGAAAAATTTACTATAGAAAATGCAATCCTCGGCGTATTTAAAATTTGCGACAGTATAAAGTTATTTTTTGAAAAATTTACTATGGAAAAGGCAATCCTCGGCGTATTTAAAATTTGCGACAGTAAAAAATTATTTTTTGAAAAATTTACTATAGAAAAGGCAATCCTCGGCGTATTTAAAATTTGCGACAGTAAAAAATTATTTTTTGAAACATTTACTATAGAAAAGGCAATCCTCGGCGTATTTAAAATTTGCGACAGTAAAAAATTATTTTTTGAAAAATTTACTATAGAAAAGGCAATCTTCGGCGTATTTAAAATTTGCGACAGTAAAAAATTATTTTTTGAAAAATTTACTATAGAAAAGGCAATCTTCGGCGTATTTAAAATTTGCGACAGTAAAAAGTTATTTTTTGAAAAATTTACTATAGAAAATGCAATCCTCGGCGTATTTAAAATTTGCGACAATAAAAAATTATTTTTTGAAAAATTTACTATAGAAAAGGCAATCCTCGGCGTATTTAAAATTTGCGACAGTAAAAAATTATTTTTTGAAAAATTTACTATAGAAAAGGCAATTTTCGGCGTATTTAAAATTTGCGACAGCAAAAAATTATTTTTTGAAAAATTTACTATGGAAAAGGCAATCCTCGGCGTATTTAAAATTTGCGACAGTAAAAAATTATTTTTTGAAAAATTTACTATAGAAAAGGCAATCCTCGGCGTATTTAAAATTTGCGACAGTAAAAAATTATTTTTTGAAAAATTTACTATAGAAAAGGCAATCCTCGGCGTATTTAAAATTTGCGACAGTAAAAAATTATCTTTTGAAAAATTTACTATGGAAAAGGCAATCCTCGGCGTATTTAAAATTTGCGACAGTAAAAAATTATTTTTTGAAAAATTTACTATAGAAAAGGCAATCCTCGGCGTATTTAAAATTTGCGACAGTAAAAAATTATTTTTTGAAAAATTTACTATGGAAAAGGCAATCCTCGGCGTATTTAAAATTTGCGACAGTAAAAAATTATTTTTTGAAACATTTACTATAGAAAAGGCAATCCTCGGCGTATTTAAAATTTGCGACAGTAAAAAATTATTTTTTGAAAAATTTACTATAGAAAAGGCAATCTTCGGCGTATTTAAAATTTGCGAAAGTAAAAAATTATTTTTTGAAAAATTTACTATAGCAAAGGCAATCCTCGGCGTATTTAAAATTTGCGACAGTAAAAAATTATTTTTTGAAAAATTTACTATAGAAAAGGCAATCCTCGGCGTATTTAAAATTTGCGACAGTAAAAAATTATTTTTTGAAAAATTTACTATAGAAAATGCAATCCTCGGCGTATTTAAAATTTGCGACAATAAAAAATTATTTTTTGAAAAGTTTACTATAGAAAAGGCAATCCTCGGCGTATTTCAAATTTGCGACAGTAAAAAATTATTTTTTGAAAAATTTACTATAGAAAAGGCAATCTTCGGCGTATTTAAAATTTGCGACAGCAAAAAATTATTTTTTGAAAAATTTACTATGGAAAAGGCAATCCTCGGCGTATTTAAAATTTGCGACAGTAAAAAATAATTTTTTGAAAAATTTACTATAGGAAAGGCAATCCTCGGCGTATTTAAAATTTGCGACAGTAAAAAATTATTTTTTGAAAAATTTACTATAGAAAAGGCAATCCTCGGCGTATTTAAAATTTGCGACAGCAAAAAATTATTTTTTGAAAAATTTACTATGGAAAAGGCAATCCTCGGCGTATTTAAAATTTGCGACAGTAAAAAATTATTTTTTGAAAAATTTACTATAGAAAAGGCAATCCTCGGCGTATTTAAAATTTGCGACAGTAAAAAATTATTTTTTGAAAAATCTACTATGGAAAAGGCAATCCTCGGCGTATTTAAAATTTGCGGTAGTAAAAAACTATTTTTTGAAAAATTTACTATAGAAAAGGCAATCCTCGGCGTATTTAAAATTTGCGACAGTAAAAAATTATTTTTTGAAAAATTTACTATAGAAAAGGCAATCTTCGGCGTATCTAAAATTTGCGACAGTAAAAAATTATTTTTTGAAAAATTTACTATAGAAAAGGCAATCCTCGGCGTATTTAAAATTTGCGACAGTAAAAAATTATTTTTTGAAAAATTTACTATGGAAAAGGCAATCCTCGGCGTATTTAAAATTTGCGCCAGTAAAAAATTATTTTTTGAAAAATTTACTATAGAAAAGGCAATCCTCGGCGTATTTAAAATTTGCGACAGTAAAAAATTATTTTTTGAAAAATTTACTATAGAAAAGGCAATCTTCGGCGTATCTAAAATTTGCGACAGTAAAAAATTATTTTTTGAAAAATTTACTATAGAAAATGCAATCCTCGGCGTATTTAAAATTTGCGACAATAAAAAATAATTTTTTGAAAAATTTACTATAGAAAAGGCAATCCTCGGCGTATTTAAAATTTGCGACAGTAAAAAATTATTTTTTGAAAAATTTACTATAGAAACGGCAATCCTCGGCGTATTTAAAATTTGCGACAGTAAAAAATTATTTTTTGAAAAATTTACTATAGAAAAGGCAATCCTCGACGTTTTTAAAATTTGCGACAGTAAAATGTTATTTTTTGAAAAATTTACTATAGAAAAGGCAATCCTCGGCGTATTTAAAATTTGCGACAGTAAAAAATTAATTTTTGAAAAATTTACTATAGAAAATGCAATCCTCGGCGTATTTAAAATTTGCGACAGTAAAAAATTATTTTTTGAAAAATTTACTATAGAAAAGGCAATCTTCGGCGTATTTAAAATTTGCGACAGTAAAAAATTATTTTTTGAAAAATTTACTATAGAAAAGGCAATCCGCGGCGTATTTAAAATTTGCGACAGTAAAAAATTATTTTTTGAAAAATTTACTATAGAAAAGGCAATCCTCGTCGTATTTAAAATTTGCGACAGTAAAAAAATTTTTTTTTACAAAATTTACTATAGAAAAGGCAATCCTCGGCGTATTTAAAATTTGCGACAGTAAAAAATTATTTTTTGAAAAATTTACTATAGAAAATGCAATCCTCGGCGTATTTAAAATTTGCGACAGTAAAAAATTATTTTTGAAAAATTTACTATGGAAAATGCAATCCTCGGCGTATTTAAAATTTGCGACAGTAAAAAAATATTTTTTGAAAAATTTACTATAGAAAAGGCAATCCTCGGCGTATTTAAAATTTGCGACAGTAAAAAATTATTTTTTGAAAAATTTACTATAGAAAAGGCAATCCTCGGCGTATTTAAAATTTGCGACAGTAAAAAATTATTTTTTGAAAAATTTACTATAGAAAAGGCAATCTTCGGCGTATTTAAAATTTGCGACAGTAAAAAATTCTTTTTTGAAAAATTTACTATAGAAAAGGCAATCCTCGGCGTATTTAAAATTTGCGACAGTAAAAAATTATTTTTTGAAAAATTTACTATAGAAAATGCAATCCTCGCGTATTTAAAATTTGCGACAATAAAAAATTATTTTTTGAAAAATTTACTATAGAAAAGGCAATCCTCGGCGTATTTAAAATTTGCGACAGTAAAAAATTATTTTTTGAAAAATTTACTATAGAATAGGCAATCCTCGGCGTATTTAAAATTTTCGACAGTAAAAAATTATTTTTTGAAAAATTTACTATAGAAAAGGCAATCCTCGGCGTATTTAAAATTTGCGACAGTAAAAATTATTTTTTGAAAAATTTACTATAGAAAAGGCAATCCTCGGCGTATTTAAAATTTGCGACAGTAAAAAATTATTTTTTGAAAAATTTACTATAGAAAAGGCAATCCTCGACGTTTTTAAAATTTGCGACAGTAAAATGTTATTTTTTGAAAAATTTACTATAGAAAAGGCAATCCTCGGCGTATTTAAAATTTGCGACAGTAAAAAATTATTTTTTGAAAAATTTACTATAGAAAATGCAATCCTCGGCGTATTTAAAATTTGCGACAGTAAAAAATTATTTTTTGAAAAATTTACTATAGAAAAGGCAATCCTCGGCGTATTTAAAATTTGCGACAGTAAAATATTATTTTTTGAAAAATTTACTATGGAAAAGGCAATCCTCGGCGTATTTAAAATTTGCGACAGTAAAAAATTATTTTTTGAAAAATTTACTATAGAAAAGGCAATCCTCGGCGTATTTAAAATTTGCGACAGTAAAAAATTATTTTTTGAAAAATTTACTATAGAAAAGGCAATCCTCGGCGTATTTAAAATTTGCGACAGTAAAAAATTATTTTTTGAAAAACTTACTATAGAAAAGGCAATCCTCGGCGTATTTAAAATTTGCGACAGTAAAAAATTATTTTTTGAAAAATTTACTATAGAAAAGGCAATCCTCGACGTTTTTAAAATTTGCGAGAGTAAAATGTTATTTTTTGAAAAATTTACTATAGAAAAGGCAATCCTCGGCGTATTTAAAATTTGCGACAGTAAAAAATTATTTTTTGAAAAATTTACTATAGAAAAGGCAATCCTCGGCGTATTTAAAATTTGCGACAGTAAAAAATTATTTTTTTAAAAATTTACTATAGAAAAGGCAATCCTCGGCGTATTTAAAATTTGCGACAGTAAAAAATTATTATTTGAAAAATTTACTATAGAAAATGCAATCCTCGGCGTATTTAAAATTTGCGACAGTATAAAGTTATTTTTTGAAAAATTTACTATGGAAAAGGCAATCCTCGGCGTATTTAAAATTTGCGACAGTAAAAAATTATTTTTTGAAAAATTTACTATAGAAAAGGCAATCCTCGGCGTATTTAAAATTTGCGACAGTAAAAAATTATTTTTTGAAACATTTACTATAGAAAAGGCAATCCTCGGCGTATTTAAAATTTGCGACAGTAAAAAATTATTTTTTGAAAAATTTACTATAGAAAAGGCAATCTTCGGCGTATTTAAAATTTGCGACAGTAAAAAATTATTTTTTGAAAAATTTACTATAGAAAAGGCAATCTTCGGCGTATTTAAAATTTGCGACAGTAAAAAGTTATTTTTTGAAAAATTTACTATAGAAAATGCAATCCTCGGCGTATTTAAAATTTGCGACAATAAAAAATTATTTTTTGAAAAATTTACTATAGAAAAGGCAATCCTCGGCGTATTTAAAATTTGCGACAGTAAAAAATTATTTTTTGAAAAATTTACTATAGAAAAGGCAATTTTCGGCGTATTTAAAATTTGCGACAGCAAAAAATTATTTTTTGAAAAATTTACTATGGAAAAGGCAATCCTCGGCGTATTTAAAATTTGCGACAGTAAAAAATTATTTTTTGAAAAATTTACTATAGAAAAGGCAATCCTCGGCGTATTTAAAATTTGCGACAGTAAAAAATTATTTTTTGAAAAATTTACTATAGAAAAGGCAATCCTCGGCGTATTTAAAATTTGCGACAGTAAAAAATTATCTTTTGAAAAATTTACTATGGAAAAGGCAATCCTCGGCGTATTTAAAATTTGCGACAGTAAAAAATTATTTTTTGAAAAATTTACTATAGAAAAGGCAATCCTCGGCGTATTTAAAATTTGCGACAGTAAAAAATTATTTTTTGAAAAATTTACTATGGAAAAGGCAATCCTCGGCGTATTTAAAATTTGCGACAGTAAAAAATTATTTTTTGAAACATTTACTATAGAAAAGGCAATCCTCGGCGTATTTAAAATTTGCGACAGTAAAAAATTATTTTTTGAAAAATTTACTATAGAAAAGGCAATCTTCGGCGTATTTAAAATTTGCGAAAGTAAAAAATTATTTTTTGAAAAATTTACTATAGCAAAGGCAATCCTCGGCGTATTTAAAATTTGCGACAGTAAAAAATTATTTTTTGAAAAATTTACTATAGAAAAGGCAATCCTCGGCGTATTTAAAATTTGCGACAGTAAAAAATTATTTTTTGAAAAATTTACTATAGAAAATGCAATCCTCGGCGTATTTAAAATTTGCGACAATAAAAAATTATTTTTTGAAAAGTTTACTATAGAAAAGGCAATCCTCGGCGTATTTCAAATTTGCGACAGTAAAAAATTATTTTTTGAAAAATTTACTATAGAAAAGGCAATCTTCGGCGTATTTAAAATTTGCGACAGCAAAAAATTATTTTTTGAAAAATTTACTATGGAAAAGGCAATCCTCGGCGTATTTAAAATTTGCGACAGTAAAAAATAATTTTTTGAAAAATTTACTATAGGAAAGGCAATCCTCGGCGTATTTAAAATTTGCGACAGTAAAAAATTATTTTTTGAAAAATTTACTATAGAAAAGGCAATCCTCGGCGTATTTAAAATTTGCGACAGCAAAAAATTATTTTTTGAAAAATTTACTATGGAAAAGGCAATCCTCGGCGTATTTAAAATTTGCGACAGTAAAAAATTATTTTTTGAAAAATTTACTATAGAAAAGGCAATCCTCGGCGTATTTAAAATTTGCGACAGTAAAAAATTATTTTTTGAAAAATCTACTATGGAAAAGGCAATCCTCGGCGTATTTAAAATTTGCGGTAGTAAAAAACTATTTTTTGAAAAATTTACTATAGAAAAGGCAATCCTCGGCGTATTTAAAATTTGCGACAGTAAAAAATTATTTTTTGAAAAATTTACTATAGAAAAGGCAATCTTCGGCGTATCTAAAATTTGCGACAGTAAAAAATTATTTTTTGAAAAATTTACTATAGAAAAGGCAATCCTCGGCGTATTTAAAATTTGCGACAGTAAAAAATTATTTTTTGAAAAATTTACTATGGAAAAGGCAATCCTCGGCGTATTTAAAATTTGCGCCAGTAAAAAATTATTTTTTGAAAAATTTACTATAGAAAAGGCAATCCTCGGCGTATTTAAAATTTGCGACAGTAAAAAATTATTTTTTAATAAATTTACTATAGAAAATGCAATCCTCGGCGTATTTAAAATTTGCGACAATAAAAAATTATTTTTTGAAAAATTTACTATAGAAAAGGCAATCCTCGGCGTATTTAAAATTTGCTACAGAAAAAAATTATTTTTTGAAAAATTTACTATAGAAAAGGCAATCCTCGGCGTATTTAAAATTTGCGACAGTAAAAAATTATTTTATGAAAAATCTACTATGGAAAAGGCAATCCTCGGCGTATTTAAAATTTGCGACAGTAAAAAATTATTTTTTGAAAAATTTACTATAGAAAAGGCAATCCTCGGCGTATTTAAAATTTGCGACAGTAAAAAATTATTTTTTGAAAAATTTACTATAGAAAAGGCAATCTTCGGCGTATCTAAAATTTGCGACAGTAAAAAATTATTTTTTGAAAAATTTACTATAGAAAAGGCAATCCCCGGCGTATTTAAAATTTGCGACAGTAAAAAATTATTTTTTGAAAAATTTACTATGGAAAAGGCAATCCTCGGCGTATTTAAAATTTGCGACAGTAAAAAATTATTTTTTGAAAAATTTACTATAGAAAAGGCAATCCTCGGCGTATTTAAAATTTGCGACAGTAAACAATTATTTTTTAAAAAATTTACTATACAAAATGCAATCCTCGGCGTATTTAAAATTTGCGACAGTAAAAAATTATTTTTTGAAAAATTTACTATAGAAAAGGCAATCCTCGGCGTATTTAAAATTTGCTACAGTAAAAAATTATTTTTTGAAAAATTTACTATAGAAAAGGCAATCCTCGACGTTTTTAAAATTTGCGACAGCAAAATGTTATTTTTTGAAAAATTTACTATAGAAAAGGCAATCCTCGGCGTATTTAAAATTTGCGACAGTAAAAAATTATTTTTTGAAAAATTTACTATAGAAAAGGCAATCCTCGGCGTATTTAAAATTTGCGACAGTAAAAAATTATTTTTTGAAAAATTTACTATAGAAAAGGCAATCTTCGGCGTATTTAAAATTTGTGACAGTAAAAAATTATTTTTTGAAAAATTTACTATAGAAAAGGCAATCCTCGGCGTATTTAAAATTTGCGACAGTAAAAAATTATTTTTGAAAAATTTACTATAGAAAATGCAATCCTCGGCGTATTTAAAATTTGCGACAATAAAAAATTATTTTTTGAAAAATTTACTATAGAAAAGGCAATCCTCGGCGTATTTAAAATTTGCGACAGTAAAAAATTATTTTTTGAAAAATTTACTATGGAAAAGGCAATCCTCGGCGTATTTAAAATTTGCGACAGTAAAAAATAATTTTTTGAAAAATTTACTATAGAAAAGGCAATCCTCGGCGTATTTAAAACTTGCGACAGTAAAAAATTATTTTTTGAAAAATTTGCTATAGGAAAGGCAATCCTCGGCGTATTTAAAATTTGCGACAGTAAAAAATTATTTTTTGAAAAATTTACTATAGAAAAGGCAATCCTCGGCGTATTTAAAATTTGCGACAGTAAAAAATTATTTTTTGAAAAATTTACTATAGAAAGTGCAATACTCGGCGTATTTAAAATTTGCGACAATAAAAAATTATTTTTTGAAAAATTTACTATAGAAAAGGCAATCCTCGGCGTATTTAAAATTTGCGACAGTAAAAAATTATTTTTTGAAAAATTTACTATAGAAAAGGCAATTTTCGGCGTATTTAAAATTCGCGACAGCAAAAAATTATTTTTTGAAAAATTTACTATGGAAAAGGCAATCCGCGGCGTATTTAAAATTTGCGACAGAAAAAATTATTTTTTGAAAAATTTACTATAGAAAAGGCAATCCTCGGCGTATTTAAAATTTGCGACAGTAAAAAATTATTTTTTGAAAAATTTACTATAGAAAAGGCAATCCTCGGCGTATTTAAAATTTGCGACAGTAAAAAATTATTTTTTGAAAAATTTACTATGGAAAAGGCAATCCTCGGCGTATTTAAAATTTGCGACAGTAAAAAATTATTTTTTGAAAATTTTACTATGGAAAAGGCAATCCTCGGCGTATTTAAAATTTGCGACAGTAAAAAATTATTTTTTGAAAAATTTACTATAGAAAAGGCAATCCTCGGCGTATTTAAAATTTGCGACAGTAAAAAATTATTTTTTGAAAAATTTACTATAGAATAGGCAATCTTCGGCGTATTTAAAATTTGCGACAGTAAAAAATTATTTTTTGAAAAATTTACTATAGAAAAGGCAATCCTCGGCGTATTTAAAATTTGCGACTGTAAAAAATTATTTTTTGAAAAATTTACTCAATCCTCGGCGTATTTAAAATTTGCGACAGTAAAAAATTATTTTTTGAAAAATTTACTATAGAAAATGCAATCCTCGGCGTATTTAAAATTTGCGACAATAAAAAATTATTTTTTGAAAAATTTACTATAGAAAAGGCAATCGTCGGCGTATTTAAAATTTGCGACAGTAAAAAATTATTTTTTGAAAAATTTAATATAGAAAAGGCAATTTTCGGCGTATTTAAAATTTGCGATAGCAAAAAATTATTTTTTGAAAAATTTACTATGGAAAAGGCAATCCTCGGCGTATTTAAAATTTGCGACAGTAATAAATAATTTTTTGAAAAATTTACTATAGAAAAGGCAATCCTCGGCGTATTTAAAATTTGCGACAGTAAAAAATTAGTTTTTGAAAAATTTACTATAGAAAAGGCAATCCTCGGCGTATTTAAAATTTGCGACAGCAAAAAATTATTTTTTGAAAAATTTACTATGGAAAAGGCAATCCTCGGCGTATTTAAAATTTGCGACAGTAAAAAATTATTTTTTGAAAAATTTACTATAGAAAAGGCAATCCTCGGCGTATTTAAAATTTGCGACAGTAAAAAATTATTTTTTGAAAAATCTACTATGGAAAAGGCAATCCTCGGCGTATTTAAAATTTGCGACAGTAAAAAACTATTTTTTGAAAAATTTACTATAGAAAAGGCAATCCTCGGCGTATTTAAAATTTGCGACAGTAAAAAATTATTTTTTGAAAAATTTACTATAGAAAAGGCAATATTCGGCGTATCTAAAATTTGTGACAGTAAAAAATTATTTTTTGAAAAATTTACTATAGAAAAGGCAATCCTCGGCGTATTTAAAATTTGCGACAGTAAAAAAATTATTTTTTGAAAAATTTACTATGGAAAAGGCAATCCTCGGCGTATTTAAAATTTGCGACAGTAAAAAATTATTTTTTGAAAAATTTACTATAGAAAAGGCAATCCTCGGCGTATTTAAAATTTGCGACAGTAAAAAATTATTTTTTAAAAAATTTACTATAGAAAATGCAATCCTCGGCGTATTTAAAATTTGCGACAATAAAAAATTATTTTTTGAAAAATTTACTATAGAAAAGGCAATCCTCGGCGTATTTAAAATTTGCTACAGTATAAAATAATTTTTTGAAAAATTTACTATAGAAAAGGCAATCCTCGGCGTATTTAAAATTTGCGACAGTAATAAATTATTTTTTGAAAAATCTACTATGGAAAAGGCAATCCTCGGCGTATTTAAAATTTGCGACAGTAAAAAATTATTTTTTGAAAAATTTACTATAGAAAAGGCAATCCTCGGCGTATTTAAAATTTGCGACAGTAAAAAATTGTTTTTTGAAAAATTTACTATGGAAAAGGCAATCCTCGGCGTATTTAAAATTTGCGACAGTAAAAAATTATTTTTTGAAAAATTTACTATAGAAAAGGCAATCCTCGGCGTATTTAAAATTTGCGACAGTAAAAAATTATTTTTTAAAAAATTTACTATAGAAAATGCAATCCTCGGCGTATTTAAAATTTGCGACAATAAAAAATTATTTTTTGAAAAATTTACTATAGAAAAGGCAATCCTCGGCGTATTTAAAATTTGCTACAGTATAAAATAATTTTTTGAAAAATTTACTATAGAAAAGGCAATCCTCGGCGAATTTAAAATTTGCGACAGTAAAAAATTATTTTTTGAAAAATCTACTATGGAAAAGGCAATCCTCGGCGTATTTAAAATTTGCGACAGTAAAAAATTATTTTTTGAAAAATTTACTATAGAAAAGGCAATCCTCGGCGTATTTAAAATTTGCGACAGTAAAAAATTGTTTTTTGAAAAATTTACTATAGAAAAGGCAATCTTCGGCGTATCTAAAATTTGCGACAGTAAAAAATTATTTTTTGAAAAATTTACTATAGAAAAGGCAATCCTCGGCGTATTTAAAATTTGCGACAGTAAAAAATTATTTTTTGAAAAATTTACTATGGAAAAGGCAATCCTCGGCGTATTTAAAATTTGCGACAGTAAAAAATTATTTTTTGAAAAATTTACTATAGAAAAGGCAATCCTCGGCGTATTTAAAATTTGCGACAGTAAACAATTATTTTTTAAAAAATTTACTATAGAAAATGCAATACTCGGCGTATTTAAAATTTGCGACAATAAAAAATTATTTTTTGAAAAATTTACAATAGAAAAGGCAATCCTCGGCGTGTTTAAAATTTGCTACAGTAAAAAATTATTTTTTGAAAAATTTACTATAGAAAAGGCAATCCTCGACGTTTTTAAAATTTGCGACAGTAAAATGTTATTTTTTGAAAAATTTACTATAGAAAAGGCAATCCTCGGCCTATTTAAAATTTGCGACAGTAAAAAATTATTTTTTGAAAAGTTACTATAGAAAAGGCAATCCTCGGCGTATTTAAAATTTGCGACAGTAAAAAATTATTTTTTGAAAAATTTACTATAGAAAAGGCAATCTTCGGCGTATTTAAAATTTGCGACAGTAAAAAATTATTTTTTGAAAAATTTACTATAGAAAAGGCAATCCTCGGCGTATTTAAAATTTGCGACAGTAAAAATTATTTTTTGAAAAATTTACTATAGAAAAGGCAATCCTCGGCGTATTTAAAATTTGCGACAGTAAAAAATTATTTTTTGAAAATTTTACTATGGAAAAGGCAATCCTCGGCGTATTTAAAATTTGCGACAGTAAAATATTATTTTTTGAAAAATTTACTATGGAAAAGGCAATCCTCGGCGTATTTAAAATTTGCGACAGTAAAAAATTATTTTTTGAAAAATTTACTATAGAAAAGGCAATCCTCGGCGTATTTAAAATTTGCGACAGTAAAAAATTATTTTTTGAAAAATTTACTATAGAAAAGGCAATCCTCGGCGTATTTAAAATTTGCGACAGTAAAAAATTATTTTTTGAAAAACTTACTATAGAAAAGGCAAGCCTCGGCGTATTTAAAATTTGCGACAGTAAAAAATTATTTTTTGAAAAATTTACTATAGAAAAGGCAATCCTCGACGTTTTTAAAATTTGCGAGAGTAAAATGTTATTTTTTGAAAAATTTACTATAGAAAAGGCAATCCTCGGCGTATTTAAAATTTGCGACAGTAAAAAATTATTTTTTGAAAAATTTACTATAGAAAAGGCAATCCTCGGCGTATTTAAAATTTGCGACAGTAAAAAATTATTTTTTTAAAAATTTACTATAGAAAAGGCAATCCTTGGCGTATTTAAAATTTGCGACAGTAAAAAATTATTTTTTGAAAAACTTACTATAGAAAAGGCAAGCCTCGGCGTATTTAAAATTTGCGACAGTAAAAAATTATTTTTTGAAAAATTTACTATAGAAAAGGCAATCCTCGACGTTTTTAAAATTTGCGAGAGTAAAATGTTATTTTTTGAAAAATTTACTATAGAAAAGGCAATCCTCGGCGTATTTAAAATTTGCGACAGTAAAAAATTATTTTTTGAAAAATTTACTATAGAAAAGGCAATCCTCGGCGTATTTAAAATTTGCGACAGTAAAAAATTATTTTTTTAAAAATTTACTATAGAAAAGGCAATCCTCGGCGTATTTAAAATTTGCGACAATAAAAAATTATTATTTGAAAAATTTACTATAGAAAATGCAATCCTCGGCGTATTTAAAATTTGCGACAGTAAAAAATTATTTTTTGAAAAATTTACTATGGAAAAGGCAATCCTCGGCGTATTTAAAATTTGCGACAGTAAAAAATTATTTTTTGAAAAATTTACTATAGAAAAGGCAATCCTCGGCGTATTTAAAATTTGCGACAGTAAAAAATTATTTTTTGAAAAATTTACTACAGAAAAGGCAATCCTCGGCGTATTTAAAATTTGCGACAGTAAAAAATTATTTTTTGAAAAATTTACTATAGAAAAGGCAATCTTCGGCGTATTTAAAATTTGCGACAGTAAAAGATTATTTTTTGAAAAATTTACTATAGAAAAGGCAATCCTCGGCGTATTTAAAATTTGCGACAGTAAAAAATTATTTTTTGAAAAATTTACTATAGAAAATGCAATCCTCGGCGTATTTAAAATTTGCGACAATAAAAAATTATTTTTTGAAAAATTTACTATAGAAAAGGCAATCCTCGGCGTATTTAAAATTTGCGACAGTAAAAAATTATTTTTTGAAAAATTTACTATAGAAAAGGCAATTTTCGGCGTATTTAAAATTTGCGACAGCAAAAAATAATTTTTTGAAAAATTTACTATGGAAAAGGCAATCCTCGGCGTATTTAAAATTTGCGACAGTAAAAAATTATTTTTTGAAAAATTTACTATAGAAAAGGCAATCCTCGGCGTATTTAAAATTTGCGACAGTAAAAAATTATTTTTTGAAAAATTTACTATAGAAAAGGCAATCCTCGGCGTATTTAAAATTTGCGACAGTAAAAAATTATTTTTTGAAAAATTTACTATGGAAAAGGCAATCCTCGGCGTATTTAAAATTTGCGACAGTAAAAAATTATTTTTTGAAAAATTTACTATAGAAAAGGCAATCCTCGGCGTATTTAAAATTTGCGACAGTAAAAAATTATTTTTTGAAAAATTTACTATGGAAAAGGCAATTCTCGGCGTATTTAAAATTTGCGACAGTAAAAAATTATTTTTTGAAAAATTTACTATAGAAAAGGCAATCTTCGGCGTATTTAAAATTTGCGAAAGTAAAAAATTATTTTTTGAAAAATTTACTATAGCAAAGGCAATCCTCGGCGTATTTAAAATTTGCGACAGTAAAAAATTATTTTTTGAAAAATTTACTATAGAAAATGCAATCCTCGGCGTATTTAAAATTTGCGACAATAAAAAATTATTTTTTGAAAAATTTACTATAGAAAAGGCAATCCTCGGCGTATTTAAAATTTGCGACAGTAAAAAATTATTTTTTGAAAAATTTACTATAGAAAAGGCAATCTTCGGCGTATTTAAAATTTGCGACAGCAAAAAATTATTTTTTGAAAAATTTACTATGGAAAAGGCAATCCTCGGCGTATTTAAAATTTGCGACAGTAAAAAATAATTTTTTGAAAAATTTACTATAGGAAAGGCAATCCTCGGCGTATTTAAAATTTGCGACAGTAAAAAATTATTTTTTGAAAAATTTACTATAGAAAAGGCAATCCTCGGCGTATTTAAAATTTGCGACAGCAAAAAATTATTTTTTGAAAAATTTACTATGGAAAAGGCAATCCTCGGCGTATTTAAAATTTGCGACAGTAAAAAATTATTTTTTGAAAAATTTACTATAGAAAAGGCAATCCTCGGCGTATTTAAAATTTGCGACAGTAAAAAATTATTTTTTGAAAAATCTACTATGGAAAAGGCAATCCTCGGCGTATTTAAAATTTGCGGTAGTAAAAAACTATTTTTTGAAAAATTTACTATAGAAAAGGTAATCCTCGGCGTATTTAAAATTTGCGACAGTAAAAAATTATTTTTTGAAAAATTTACTATAGAAAAGGCAATCTTCGGCGTATCTAAAATTTGCGACAGTAAAAAATTATTTTTTGAAAAATTTACTATAGAAAAGGCAATCCTCGGCGTATTTAAAATTTGCGACAGTAAAAAATTATTTTTTGAAAAATTTACTATGGAAAAGGCAATCCTCGGCGTATTTAAAATTTGCGACAGTAAAAAATTATTTTTTGAAAAATTTACTATAGAAAAGGCAATCCTCGGCGTATTTAATATTTGCGACAGTAAACAATTATTTTTTAAAAAATTTACTATAGAAAATGCAATCCTCGGCGTATTTAAAATTTGCGACAATAAAAAATTATTTTTTGAAAAATTTACTATAGAAAAGGCAATCCTCGGCGTATTTAAAATTTGCTACAGTAAAAAATTATTTTTTGAAAAATTTACTATAGAAAAGGCAATCCTCGACGTTTTTAAAATTTGCGACAGTAAAATGTTATTTTTTGAAAAATTTACTATAGAAAAGGCAATCCTCGGCGTATTTAAAATTTGCGACAATAAAAAATTATTTTTTGAAAAATTTACTATAGAAAAGGCAATCCTCGGCGTATTTAAAATTTGCTACAGTAAAAAATTATTTTTTGAAAAATTTACTATAGAAAAGGCAATCCTCGGCGTATTTAAAATTTGCGACAGTAAAAAATTATTTTTTGAAAAATCTACTATGGAAAAGGCAATCCTCGGCGTATTTAAAATTTGCGACAGTAAAAAATTATTTTTTGAAAAATTTACTATAGAAAAGGCAATCCTCGGCGTATTTAAAATTTGCGACAGTAAAAAATTATTTTTTGAAAAATTTACTATAGAAAAGGCAATCTTCGGCGTATCTAAAATTTGCGACAGTAAAAAATTATTTTTTGAAAAATTTACTATAGAAAGGCAATCCTCGGCGTATTTAAAATTTGCAACAGTAAAAAATTATTTTTTGAAAATTTACTATGGAAAAGGCAATCCTCGGCGTATTTAAAATTTGCGACAGTAAAAAATTATTTTTTGAAAAATTTACAATAGAAAAGGCAATCCTCGGCGTATTTAAAATTTGCGACAGTAAACAATTATTTTTTAAAAAATTTACTATAGAAAATGCAATCCTCGGCGTATTTAAAATTTGCGACAATAAAAAATTATTTTTTGAAAAATTTACTATAGAAAAGGCAATCCTCGGCGTATTTAAAATTTGCTACAGTAAAAAATTATTTTTTGAAAAATTTACTATAGAAAAGGCAATCGTCGACGTTTTTAAAATTTGCGACAGTAAAATGTTATTTTTTGAAAAATTTACTATAGAAAAGGCAATCCTCGGCGTATTTAAAATTTGCGACAGTAAAAAATTATTTTTTGAAAAATTTACTATAGAAAAGGCAATCCTCGGCGTATTTAAAATTTGCGACAGTAAAAAATTATTTTTTGAAAAATTTACTATAGAAAAGGCAATTTTCGGCGTATTTAAAATTTGCGACAGCAAAAAATTATTTTTTGAAAAATTTACTATGGAAAAGCAATCCTCGGCGTATTTAAAATTTGCGACAGTAAAAAATTATTTTTTGAAAAATTTACTATAGAAAAGGCAATCCTCGGCGTATTTAAAATTTGCGACAGTAAAAAATTATTTTTTGAAAAATTTACTATAGAAAAGGCAATCCTCGGCGTATTTAAAATTTGCGACAGTAAAAAATTATTTTTTGAAAAATTTACTATGGAAAAGGCAATCCTCGGCGTATTTAAAATTTGCGACAGTAAAAAATTATTTTTTGAAAAATTTACTATAGAAAAGGCAATCCTCGGCGTATTTAAAATTTGCGACAGTAAAAAATTATTTTTTGAAAAATTTACTATGGAAGAGGCAATCCTCGGCGTATTTAAAATTTGCGACAGTAAAAAATTATTTTTTGAAAAATTTACTATGGAAAAGGCAATCCTCGGCGTATTTAAAATTTGCGACAGTAAAAAATTATTTTTTGAAAAATTTACTATAGCAAAGGCAATCCTCGGCGTATTTAAAATTTGCGACAGTAAAAAATTATTTGTTGAAAAATTTACTATAGAAAATGCAATCCTCGGCGTATTTAAAATTTGCGACAATAAAAAATTATTTTTTGAAAAATTTACTATAGAAAAGGCAATCCTCGGCGTATTTAAAATTTGCGACAGTAAAAAATTATTTTTTGAAAAATTTACTATAGAAAAGGCAATCTTCGGCGTATTTAAAATTTGCGACAGCAAAAAATTATTTTTTGAAAAATTTACTATAGAAAATGCAATCCTCGGCGTATTTAACCCTTAACAACCGTCGTCTTAATTTTGTGTCATTGTTACCGAGGTACGGTCCCAGGGACCGCATTTGAAATGTTGAAATTTAAATAATGAAAAACAAGAAATTGTGTTAACGGAAACATTTTATTTTATAATAGGAACACAATTAACTATTTCAGTCCATTTCTAATACGTTTGGTTTTGTTAGTTATTACTTATAAACATGAGTTTTATACTCATCACAGATTCTTAAAAAAAAAGAAGTTTAAAAAATAACATAAATATATACTAAACAATTCATAAAATATTAAAGGAAATAAACAAAAACATAAGAGTACACTTCAGTCATTCAAAATTAAAAACAAGTTCCCTTATAACTAACAACGAAAAAAAACGTGCAAGGGTTGTTTACACTCATTTCGAGCAATTTTGACAAATTTTTTTGCTACACTGCAGACAAATCGGTTTTTTGCACTCGATGCATAAATGAATAGTTTTTCTTTTTAATGTTGCTGGACAAGTATAACATGTTCGTCTGTTTTCTCTAGAGAGTATTTCTGGTATCTTCACCTCAGATCGTACTCCTAGAATAATTTCTGTACGAAGACGCAACTCAGTTCGTATTTGTGGACATTTTAGCCTCTCATATAAAGCTGGTTTCACAAGTTGAAATGCAACTGCTTTCACGAATTCCATCCGAGTTAGTTCTTGCCTGCTTCTTTGTGCTTGGTGTAAAATAAAGCCATTCACTGAACACATGTCGACGATTCTGAAAAAGATAGCCATCGGCCAACGCTGAGTTCTACGACCACAGAAATCTGACGCATCGCTGTTTAAGAGATCAATCATTTGCTCGATTTTACTTTGAAAATCTTCATCGGAGCATGCAACCTTTGATGTACTTGGTACTTGTGCCATGATGCATAGAATTCACTGAAATACAATTTAAAAGTAATAAGTTACCAATATATGAAATAGTTACATATTCACCGTTGTGCGGTCCTATGGACCGCACTACATAAATCACATAAAAAATAAAAGATAAAATAAGGTTAAACGTACTTACATCTTCAGCTGCAGGCAAACGACTGGAAAATACGAAGCTATTTAAGAAATTAAGACTGCAGACCTGTGCAGTGCGCTCTCAGAGAAAAATTATTATAGTCTGCGGTCCCAGGGACCGCACAACGGTTGTTAAGGGTTAAAATTTGCGACAGTAAAAAATTATTTTTTGAAAAATTTACTATGGAAAAGGCAATCCTCGGCGTATTTAAAATTTGCGACAGTAAAATATTATTTTTTGAAAAATTTACTATGGAAAAGGCAATCCTCGGCGTATTTAAAATTTGCGACATTAAAAAATTATTTTTTGAAAAATTTACTATAGAAAAGGCAATCCTCGGCGTATTTAAAATTTGCGACAGTAAAAAATTATTTTTTGAAAAATTTACTATAGAAAAGGCAATCCTCGGCGTATTTAAAATTTGCGACAGTAAAAAATTATTTTTTGAAAAACTTACTATAGAAAAGGCAAGCCTCGGCGTATTTAAAATTTGCGACAGTAAAAAATTATTTTTTGAAAAATTTACTATAGAAAAGGCAATCCTCGACGTTTTTAAAATTTGCGAGAGTAAAATGTTATTTTTTGAAAAATTTACTATAGAAAAGGCAATCCTCGGCGTATTTAAAATTTGCGACAGTAAAAAATTATTTTTTGAAAAATTTACTATAGAAAAGGCAATCCTCGGCGTATTTAAAATTTGCGACAGTAAAAAATTATTTTTTTAAAAATTTACTATAGAAAAGGCAATCCTCGGCGTATTTAAAATTTGCGACAATAAAAAATTATTATTTGAAAAATTTACTATAGAAAATGCAATCCTCGGCGTATTTAAAATTTGCGACAGTAAAAAATTATTTTTTGAAAAATTTACTATGGAAAAGGCAATCCTCGGCGTATTTAAAATTTGCGACAGTAAAAAATTATTTTTTGAAAAATTTACTATAGAAAAGGCAATCCTCGGCGTATTTAAAATTTGCGACAGTAAAAAATTATTTTTTGAAAAATTTACTACAGAAAAGGCAATCCTCGGCGTATTTAAAATTTGCGACAGTAAAAAATTATTTTTTGAAAAATTTACTATAGAAAAGGCAATCCTCGGCGTATTTAAAATTTGCGACAGTAAAAAATTATTTTTTGAAAAATCTACTATGGAAAAGGCAATCCTCGGCGTATTTAAAATTTGCGGTAGTAAAAAACTATTTTTTGAAAAATTTACTATAGAAAAGGTAATCCTCGGCGTATTTAAAATTTGCGACAGTAAAAAATTATTTTTTGAAAAATTTACTATAGAAAAGGCAATCTTCGGCGTATCTAAAATTTGCGACAGTAAAAAATTATTTTTTGAAAAATTTACTATAGAAAAGGCAATCCTCGGCGTATTTAAAATTTGCGACAGTAAAAAATTATTTTTTGAAAAATTTACTATAGAAAAGGCAATCTTCGGCGTATTTAAAATTTGCGACAGCAAAAAATTATTTTTTGAAAAATTTACTATGGAAAAGGCAATCCTCGGCGTATTTAAAATTTGCGACAGTAAAAAATAATTTTTTGAAAAATTTACTATAGGAAAGGCAATCCTCGGCGTATTTAAAATTTGCGACAGTAAAAAATTATTTTTTGAAAAATTTACTATAGAAAAGGCAATCCTCGGCGTATTTAAAATTTGCGACAGCAAAAAATTATTTTTTGAAAAATTTACTATGGAAAAGGCAATCCTCGGCGTATTTAAAATTTGCGACAGTAAAAAATTATTTTTTGAAAAATTTACTATAGAAAAGGCAATCCTCGGCGTATTTAAAATTTGCGACAGTAAAAAATTATTTTTTGAAAAATCTACTATGGAAAAGGCAATCCTCGGCGTATTTAAAATTTGCGGTAGTAAAAAACTATTTTTTGAAAAATTTACTATAGAAAAGGTAATCCTCGGCGTATTTAAAATTTGCGACAGTAAAAAATTATTTTTTGAAAAATTTACTATAGAAAAGGCAATCTTCGGCGTATCTAAAATTTGCGACAGTAAAAAATTATTTTTTGAAAAATTTACTATAGAAAAGGCAATCCTCGGCGTATTTAAAATTTGCGACAGTAAAAAATTATTTTTTGAAAAATTTACTATGGAAAAGGCAATCCTCGGCGTATTTAAAATTTGCGACAGTAAAAAATTATTTTTTGAAAAATTTACTATAGAAAAGGCAATCCTCGGCGTATTTAATATTTGCGACAGTAAACAATTATTTTTTAAAAAATTTACTATAGAAAATGCAATCCTCGGCGTATTTAAAATTTGCGACAATAAAAAATTATTTTTTGAAAAATTTACTATAGAAAAGGCAATCCTCGGCGTATTTAAAATTTGCTACAGTAAAAAATTATTTTTTGAAAAATTTACTATAGAAAAGGCAATCCTCGACGTTTTTAAAATTTGCGACAGTAAAATGTTATTTTTTGAAAAATTTACTATAGAAAAGGCAATCCTCGGCGTATTTAAAATTTGCGACAATAAAAAATTATTTTTTGAAAAATTTACTATAGAAAAGGCAATCCTCGGCGTATTTAAAATTTGCTACAGTAAAAAATTATTTTTTGAAAAATTTACTATAGAAAAGGCAATCCTCGGCGTATTTAAAATTTGCGACAGTAAAAAATTATTTTTTGAAAAATCTACTATGGAAAAGGCAATCCTCGGCGTATTTAAAATTTGCGACAGTAAAAAATTATTTTTTGAAAAATTTACTATAGAAAAGGCAATCCTCGGCGTATTTAAAATTTGCGACAGTAAAAAATTATTTTTTGAAAAATTTACTATAGAAAAGGCAATCTTCGGCGTATCTAAAATTTGCGACAGTAAAAAATTATTTTTTGAAAAATTTACTATAGAAAGGCAATCCTCGGCGTATTTAAAATTTGCAACAGTAAAAAATTATTTTTTGAAAATTTACTATGGAAAAGGCAATCCTCGGCGTATTTAAAATTTGCGACAGTAAAAAATTATTTTTTGAAAAATTTACAATAGAAAAGGCAATCCTCGGCGTATTTAAAATTTGCGACAGTAAACAATTATTTTTTAAAAAATTTACTATAGAAAATGCAATCCTCGGCGTATTTAAAATTTGCGACAATAAAAAATTATTTTTTGAAAAATTTACTATAGAAAAGGCAATCCTCGGCGTATTTAAAATTTGCTACAGTAAAAAATTATTTTTTGAAAAATTTACTATAGAAAAGGCAATCGTCGACGTTTTTAAAATTTGCGACAGTAAAATGTTATTTTTTGAAAAATTTACTATAGAAAAGGCAATCCTCGGCGTATTTAAAATTTGCGACAGTAAAAAATTATTTTTTGAAAAATTTACTATAGAAAAGGCAATCCTCGGCGTATTTAAAATTTGCGACAGTAAAAAATTATTTTTTGAAAAATTTACTATAGAAAAGGCAATTTTCGGCGTATTTAAAATTTGCGACAGCAAAAAATTATTTTTTGAAAAATTTACTATGGAAAAGCAATCCTCGGCGTATTTAAAATTTGCGACAGTAAAAAATTATTTTTTGAAAAATTTACTATAGAAAAGGCAATCCTCGGCGTATTTAAAATTTGCGACAGTAAAAAATTATTTTTTGAAAAATTTACTATAGAAAAGGCAATCCTCGGCGTATTTAAAATTTGCGACAGTAAAAAATTATTTTTTGAAAAATTTACTATGGAAAAGGCAATCCTCGGCGTATTTAAAATTTGCGACAGTAAAAAATTATTTTTTGAAAAATTTACTATAGAAAAGGCAATCCTCGGCGTATTTAAAATTTGCGACAGTAAAAAATTATTTTTTGAAAAATTTACTATGGAAGAGGCAATCCTCGGCGTATTTAAAATTTGCGACAGTAAAAAATTATTTTTTGAAAAATTTACTATGGAAAAGGCAATCCTCGGCGTATTTAAAATTTGCGACAGTAAAAAATTATTTTTTGAAAAATTTACTATAGCAAAGGCAATCCTCGGCGTATTTAAAATTTGCGACAGTAAAAAATTATTTGTTGAAAAATTTACTATAGAAAATGCAATCCTCGGCGTATTTAAAATTTGCGACAATAAAAAATTATTTTTTGAAAAATTTACTATAGAAAAGGCAATCCTCGGCGTATTTAAAATTTGCGACAGTAAAAAATTATTTTTTGAAAAATTTACTATAGAAAAGGCAATCTTCGGCGTATTTAAAATTTGCGACAGCAAAAAATTATTTTTTGAAAAATTTACTATAGAAAATGCAATCCTCGGCGTATTTAACCCTTAACAACCGTCGTCTTAATTTTGTGTCATTGTTACCGAGGTACGGTCCCAGGGACCGCATTTGAAATGTTGAAATTTAAATAATGAAAAACAAGAAATTGTGTTAACGGAAACATTTTATTTTATAATAGGAACACAATTAACTATTTCAGTCCATTTCTAATACGTTTGGTTTTGTTAGTTATTACTTATAAACATGAGTTTTATACTCATCACAGATTCTTAAAAAAAAAGAAGTTTAAAAAATAACATAAATATATACTAAACAATTCATAAAATATTAAAGGAAATAAACAAAAACATAAGAGTACACTTCAGTCATTCAAAATTAAAAACAAGTTCCCTTATAACTAACAACGAAAAAAAACGTGCAAGGGTTGTTTACACTCATTTCGAGCAATTTTGACAAATTTTTTTGCTACACTGCAGACAAATCGGTTTTTTGCACTCGATGCATAAATGAATAGTTTTTCTTTTTAATGTTGCTGGACAAGTATAACATGTTCGTCTGTTTTCTCTAGAGAGTATTTCTGGTATCTTCACCTCAGATCGTACTCCTAGAATAATTTCTGTACGAAGACGCAACTCAGTTCGTATTTGTGGACATTTTAGCCTCTCATATAAAGCTGGTTTCACAAGTTGAAATGCAACTGCTTTCACGAATTCCATCCGAGTTAGTTCTTGCCTGCTTCTTTGTGCTTGGTGTAAAATAAAGCCATTCACTGAACACATGTCGACGATTCTGAAAAAGATAGCCATCGGCCAACGCTGAGTTCTACGACCACAGAAATCTGACGCATCGCTGTTTAAGAGATCAATCATTTGCTCGATTTTACTTTGAAAATCTTCATCGGAGCATGCAACCTTTGATGTACTTGGTACTTGTGCCATGATGCATAGAATTCACTGAAATACAATTTAAAAGTAATAAGTTACCAATATATGAAATAGTTACATATTCACCGTTGTGCGGTCCTATGGACCGCACTACATAAATCACATAAAAAATAAAAGATAAAATAAGGTTAAACGTACTTACATCTTCAGCTGCAGGCAAACGACTGGAAAATACGAAGCTATTTAAGAAATTAAGACTGCAGACCTGTGCAGTGCGCTCTCAGAGAAAAATTATTATAGTCTGCGGTCCCAGGGACCGCACAACGGTTGTTAAGGGTTAAAATTTGCGACAGTAAAAAATTATTTTTTGAAAAATTTACTATGGAAAAGGCAATCCTCGGCGTATTTAAAATTTGCGACAGTAAAATATTATTTTTTGAAAAATTTACTATGGAAAAGGCAATCCTCGGCGTATTTAAAATTTGCGACATTAAAAAATTATTTTTTGAAAAATTTACTATAGAAAAGGCAATCCTCGGCGTATTTAAAATTTGCGACAGTAAAAAATTATTTTTTGAAAAATTTACTATAGAAAAGGCAATCCTCGGCGTATTTAAAATTTGCGACAGTAAAAAATTATTTTTTGAAAAACTTACTATAGAAAAGGCAAGCCTCGGCGTATTTAAAATTTGCGACAGTAAAAAATTATTTTTTGAAAAATTTACTATAGAAAAGGCAATCCTCGACGTTTTTAAAATTTGCGAGAGTAAAATGTTATTTTTTGAAAAATTTACTATAGAAAAGGCAATCCTCGGCGTATTTAAAATTTGCGACAGTAAAAAATTATTTTTTGAAAAATTTACTATAGAAAAGGCAATCCTCGGCGTATTTAAAATTTGCGACAGTAAAAAATTATTTTTTTAAAAATTTACTATAGAAAAGGCAATCCTCGGCGTATTTAAAATTTGCGACAATAAAAAATTATTATTTGAAAAATTTACTATAG
The DNA here is from genome assembly GCA_963924295.1 of Dioctria rufipes. Taxonomy (NCBI): domain Eukaryota; kingdom Metazoa; phylum Arthropoda; class Insecta; order Diptera; family Asilidae; genus Dioctria; species Dioctria rufipes. The sequence goes on from CAWUPM010000827.1 coordinate 36,255, forward strand.
AAAATGCAATCCTCGGCGTATTTAAAATTTGCGACAGTAAAAAATTATTTTTTGAAAAATTTACTATGGAAAAGGCAATCCTCGGCGTATTTAAAATTTGCGACAGTAAAAAATTATTTTTTGAAAAATTTACTATAGAAAAGGCAATCCTCGGCGTATTTAAAATTTGCGACAGTAAAAAATTATTTTTTGAAAAATTTACTACAGAAAAGGCAATCCTCGGCGTATTTAAAATTTGCGACAGTAAAAAATTATTTTTTGAAAAATTTACTATAGAAAAGGCAATCTTCGGCGTATTTAAAATTTGCGACAGTAAAAGATTATTTTTTGAAAAATTTACTATAGAAAAGGCAATCCTCGGCGTATTTAAAATTTGCGACAGTAAAAAATTATTTTTTGAAAAATTTACTATAGAAAATGCAATCCTCGGCGTATTTAAAATTTGCGACAATAAAAAATTATTTTTTGAAAAATTTACTATAGAAAAGGCAATCCTCGGCGTATTTAAAATTTGCGACAGTAAAAAATTATTTTTTGAAAAATTTACTATAGAAAAGGCAATTTTCGGCGTATTTAAAATTTGCGACAGCAAAAAATAATTTTTTGAAAAATTTACTATGGAAAAGGCAATCCTCGGCATATTTAAAATTTGCGACAGTAAAAAATTATTTTTTGAAAAATTTACTATAGAAAAGGCAATCCTCGGCGTATTTAAAATTTGCGACAGTAAAAAATTATTTTTTGAAAAATTTACTATAGAAAAGGCAATCCTCGGCGTATTTAAAATTTGCGACAGTAAAAAATTATTTTTTGAAAAATTTACTATGGAAAAGGCAATCCTCGGCGTATTTAAAATTTGCGACAGTAAAAAATTATTTTTTGAAAAATTTACTATAGAAAAGGCAATCCTCGGCGTATTTAAAATTTGCGACAGTAAAAAATTATTTTTTGAAAAATTTACTATGGAAAAGGCAATCCTCGGCGTATTTAAAATTTGCGACAGTAAAAAATTATTTTTTGAAAAATTTACTATAGAAAAGGCAATCTTCGGCGTATTTAAAATTTGCGAAAGTAAAAAATTATTTTTTGAAAAATTTACTATAGCAAAGGCAATCCTCGGCGTATTTAAAATTTGCGACAGTAAAAAATTATTTTTTGAAAAATTTACTATAGAAAATGCAATCCTCGGCGTATTTAAAATTTGCGACAATAAAAAATTATTTTTTGAAAAATTTACTATAGAAAAGGCAATCCTCGGCGTATTTAAAATTTGCGACAGTAAAAAATTATTTTTTGAAAAATTTACTATAGAAAAGGCAATCTTCGGCGTATTTAAAATTTGCGACAGCAAAAAATTATTTTTTGAAAAATTTACTATGGAAAAGGCAATCCTCGGCGTATTTAAAATTTGCGACAGTAAAAAATAATTTTTTGAAAAATTTACTATAGGAAAGGCAATCCTCGGCGTATTTAAAATTTGCGACAGTAAAAAATTATTTTTTGAAAAATTTACTATAGAAAAGGCAATCCTCGGCGTATTTAAAATTTGCGACAGCAAAAAATTATTTTTTGAAAAATTTACTATGGAAAAGGCAATCCTCGGCGTATTTAAAATTTGCGACAGTAAAAAATTATTTTTTGAAAAATTTACTATAGAAAAGGCAATCCTCGGCGTATTTAAAATTTGCGACAGTAAAAAATTATTTTTTGAAAAATCTACTATGGAAAAGGCAATCCTCGGCGTATTTAAAATTTGCGGTAGTAAAAAACTATTTTTTGAAAAATTTACTATAGAAAAGGTAATCCTCGGCGTATTTAAAATTTGCGACAGTAAAAAATTATTTTTTGAAAAATTTACTATAGAAAAGGCAATCTTCGGCGTATCTAAAATTTGCGACAGTAAAAAATTATTTTTTGAAAAATTTACTATAGAAAAGGCAATCCTCGGCGTATTTAAAATTTGCGCCAGTAAAAAATTATTTTTTGAAAAATTTACTATGGAAAAGGCAATCCTCGGCGTATTTAAAATTTGCGACAGTAAAAAATTATTTTTTGAAAAATTTACTATAGAAAAGGCAATCCTCGGCGTATTTAATATTTGCGACAGTAAACAATTATTTTTTAAAAAATTTACTATAGAAAATGCAATCCTCGGCGTATTTAAAATTTGCGACAATAAAAAATTATTTTTTGAAAAATTTACTATAGAAAAGGCAATCCTCGGCGTATTTAAAATTTGCTACAGTAAAAAATTATTTTTTGAAAAATTTACTATAGAAAAGGCAATCCTCGACGTTTTTTAAAATTTGCGGCAGTAAAATGTTATTTTTTGAAAAATTTACTATAGAAAAGGCAATCCTCGGCGTATTTAAAATTTGCGACAGTAAAAAATTATTTTTTGAAAAATTTACTATAGAAAAGGCAATCCTCGGCGTATTTAAAATTTGCTACAGTAAAAAATTATTTTTTGAAAAATTTACTATAGAAAAGGCAATCCTCGGCGTATTTAAAATTTGCGACAGTAAAAAATTATTTTTTGAAAAATCTACTATGGAAAAGGCAATCCTCGGCGTATTTAAAATTTGCGACAGTAAAAAATTATTTTTTGAAAAATTTACTATAGAAAAGGCAATCCTCGGCGTATTTAAAATTTGCGACAGTAAAAAATTATTTTTTGAAAAATTTACTATAGAAAAGGCAATCTTCGGCGTATCTAAAATTTGCGACAGTAAAAAATTATTTTTTGAAAAATTTACTATAGAAAGGCAATCCTCGGCGTATTTAAAATTTGCGACAGTAAAAAATTATTTTTTGAAAATTTACTATGGAAAAGGCAATCCTCGGCGTATTTAAAATTTGCGACAGTAAAAAATTATTTTTTGAAAAATTTACAATAGAAAAGGCAATCCTCGGCGTATTTAAAATTTGCGACAGTAAACAATTATTTTTTAAAAAATTTACTATAGAAAATGCAATCCTCGGCGTATTTAAAATTTGCGACAATAAAAAATTATTTTTTGAAAAATTTACTATAGAAAAGGCAATCCTCGGCGTATTTAAAATTTGCTACAGTAAAAAATTATTTTTTGAAAAATTTACTATAGAAAAGGCAATCGTCGACGTTTTTAAAATTTGCGACAGTAAAATGTTATTTTTTGAAAAATTTACTATAGAAAAGGCAATCCTCGGCGTATTTAAAATTTGCGACAGTAAAAAATTATTTTTTGAAAAATTTACTATAGAAAAGGCAATCCTCGGCGTATTTAAAATTTGCGACAGTAAAAAATTATTTTTTGAAAAATTTACTATAGAAAAGGCAATTTTCGGCGTATTTAAAATTTGCGACAGCAAAAAATTATTTTTTGAAAAATTTACTATGGAAAAGCAATCCTCGGCGTATTTAAAATTTGCGACAGTAAAAAATTATTTTTTGAAAAATTTACTATAGAAAAGGCAATCCTCGGCGTATTTAAAATTTGCGACAGTAAAAAATTATTTTTTGAAAAATTTACTATAGAAAAGGCAATCCTCGGCGTATTTAAAATTTGCGACAGTAAAAAATTATTTTTTGAAAAATTTACTATGGAAAAGGCAATCCTCGGCGTATTTAAAATTTGCGACAGTAAAAAATTATTTTTTGAAAAATTTACTATAGAAAAGGCAATCCTCGGCGTATTTAAAATTTGCGACAGTAAAAAATTATTTTTTGAAAAATTTACTATGGAAGAGGCAATCCTCGGCGTATTTAAAATTTGCGACAGTAAAAAATTATTTTTTGAAAAATTTACTATAGAAAAGGCAATCTTCGGCGTATTTAAAATTTGCGAAAGTAAAAAATTATTTTTTGAAAAATTTACTATAGCAAAGGCAATCCTCGGCGTATTTAAAATTTGCGACAGTAAAAAATTATTTTTTGAAAAATTTACTATAGAAAATGCAATCCTCGGCGTATTTAAAATTTGCGACAATAAAAAATTATTTTTTGTAAAATTTACTATCGAAAAGGCAATCCTCGGCGTATTTAAAATTTGCGACAGTAAAAAATTATTTTTTGAAAAATTTACTATAGAAAAGGCAATCTTCGGCGTATTTAAAATTTGCGACAGCAAAAAATTATTTTTTGAAAAATTTACTATGGAAAAGGCAATCCTCGGCGTATTTAAAATTTGCGACAGTAAAAAATAATTTTTTGAAAAATTTACTATAGGAAAGGCAATCCTCGGCGTATTTAAAATTTGCGACAGTAAAAAATTATTTTTTGAAAAATTTACTATAGAAAAGGCAATCCTCGGCGTATTTAAAATTTGCGACAGCAAAAAATTATTTTTTGAAAAATTTACTATGGAAAAGGCAATCCTCGGCGTATTTAAAATTTGCGACAGTAAAAAATTATTTTTTGAAAAATTTACTATAGAAAAGGCAATCCTCGGCGTATTTAAAATTTGCGACAGTAAAAAATTATTTTTTGAAAAATCTACTATGGTAAAGGCAATCCTCGGCGTATTTAAAATTTGCGGTAGTAAAAAACTATTTTTTGAAAAATTTACTATAGAAAAGGCAATCCTCGGCGTATTTAAAATTTGCGACAGTAAAAAATTATTTTTTGAAAAATTTACTATAGAAAAGGCAATCTTCGGCGTATCTAAAATTTGCGACAGTAAAAAATTATTTTTTGAAAAATTTACTATAGAAAAGGCAATCCTCGGCGTATTTAAAATTTGCAACAGTAAAAAATTATTTTTTGAAAAATTTACTATGGAAAGGGCAATCCTCGGCGTATTTAAAATTTGCGCCAGTAAAAAATTATTTTTTGAAAAATTTACTATAGAAAAGGCAATCCTCGGCGTATTTAAAATTTGCGACAGTAAACAATTATTTTTTAAAAAATTTACTATAGAAAATGCAATCCTCGGCGTATTTAAAATTTGCGACAATAAAAAATTATTTTTTGAAAAATTTACTATAGAAAAGGCGATCTTCGGCGTATTTAAAATTTACGACAGTAAAAAATTATTTTTTGAAAAATTTACTATAGAAAAGGCAATCCTCGACGTTTTTAAAATTTGCGACAGTAAAATGTTATTTTTTGAAAAATTTACTATAGAAAAGGCAATCCTCGGCGTATTTAAAATTTGCGACAGTAAAAAATTATTTTTTGAAAAATTTACTATAGAAAAGGCAATCCTCGGCGTATTTAAAATTTGCGACAGTAAAAAATTATTTTTTGAAAAATTTGCTATAGAAAAGGCAATCCTCGGCGTATTTAAAATTTGCGACAGTAAAAAATTATTTTTTGAAAAATTTACTATAGAAAAGGCAATTTTCGGCGTATTTAAAATTTGCGACAGCAAAAAATTATTTTTTGAAAAATTTACTATGGAAAAGCAATCCTCGGCGTATTTAAAATTTGCGACAGTAAAAAATTATTTTTTGAAAAATTTACTATAGAAAAGGCAATCCTCGGCGTATTTAAAATTTGCGACAGTAAAAAATTATTTTTTGAAAAATTTACTATAGAAAAGGCAATCCTCGGCGTATTTAAAATTTGCGACAGTAAAAAATTATTTTTTGAAAAATTTACTATGGAAAAGGCAATCCTCGGCGTATTTAAAATTTGCGACAGTAAAAAATTATTTTTTGAAAAATTTACTATAGAAAAGGCAATCCTCGGCGTATTTAAAATTTGCGACAGTAAAAAATTATTTTTTGAAAAATTTACTATGGAAGAGGCAATCCTCGGCGTATTTAAAATTTGCGACAGTAAAAAATTATTTTTTGAAAAATTTACTATAGAAAAGGCAATCTTCGGCGTATTTAAAATTTGCGAAAGTAAAAAATTATTTTTTGAAAAATTTACTATAGCAAAGGCAATCCTCGGCGTATTTAAAATTTGCGACAGTAAAAAATTATTTTTTGAAAAATTTACTATAGAAAATGCAATCCTCGGCGTATTTAAAATTTGCGACAATAAAAAATTATTTTTTGTAAAATTTACTATCGAAAAGGCAATCCTCGGCGTATTTAAAATTTGCGACAGTAAAAAATTATTTTTTGAAAAATTTACTATAGAAAAGGCAATCTTCGGCGTATTTAAAATTTGCGACAGCAAAAAATTATTTTTTGAAAAATTTACTATGGAAAAGGCAATCCTCGGCGTATTTAAAATTTGCGACAGTAAAAAATAATTTTTTGAAAAATTTACTATAGGAAAGGCAATCCTCGGCGTATTTAAAATTTGCGACAGTAAAAAATTATTTTTTGAAAAATTTACTATAGAAAAGGCAATTTTCGGCGTATTTAAAATTTGCGACAGCAAAAAATTATTTTTTGAAAAATTTACTATGGAAAAGCAATCCTCGGCGTATTTAAAATTTGCGACAGTAAAAAATTATTTTTTGAAAAATTTACTATAGAAAAGGCAATCCTCGGCGTATTTAAAATTTGCGACAGTAAAAAATTATTTTTTGAAAAATTTACTATAGAAAAGGCAATCCTCGGCGTATTTAAAATTTGCGACAGTAAAAAATTATTTTTTGAAAAATTTACTATGGAAAAGGCAATCCTCGGCGTATTTAAAATTTGCGACAGTAAAAAATTATTTTTTGAAAAATTTACTATAGAAAAGGCAATCCTCGGCGTATTTAAAATTTGCGACAGTAAAAAATTATTTTTTGAAAAATTTACTATGGAAGAGGCAATCCTCGGCGTATTTAAAATTTGCGACAGTAAAAAATTATTTTTTGAAAAATTTACTATGGAAAAGGCAATCCTCGGCGTATTTAAAATTTGCGACAGTAAAAAATTATTTTTTGAAAAATTTACTATAGAAAAGGCAATCCTCGGCGTATTTAAAATTTGCGACAGTAAAAAATTATTTTTTGAAAAATTTACTATGGAAAAGGCAATCCTCGGCGTATTTAAAATTTGCGACAGTAAAAAATTATTTTTTGAAAAATTTACTATAGAAAAGGCAATCCTCGGCGTATTTAAAATTTGCGACAGTAAAAAATTATTTTTTGAAAAATTTACTATGGAAGAGGCAATCCTCGGCGTATTTAAAATTTGCGACAGTAAAAAATTATTTTTTGAAAAATTTACTATAGAAAAGGCAATCTTCGGCGTATTTAAAATTTGCGAAAGTAAAAAATGTATTTTTTGAAAAATTTACTATAGCAAAGGCAATCCTCGGCGTATTTAAAATTTGCGACAGTAAAAAATTATTTTTTGAAAAATTTACTATAGAAAAGGCAATCCTCGGCGTATTTAAAATTTGCGACAGTAAAAAATTATTTTTTGAAAAATTTACTATAGAAAAGGCAATCCTCGGCGTATTTAAAATTTGCGACAGTAAAAAATTATTTTTTGAAAAAATCTACTATGGAAAAGGCAATCCTCGGCGTATTTAAAATTTGCGACAGTAAAAAATTATTTTTTGAAAATTTACTATAGAAAAGGCAATCCTCGGCGTATTTAAAATTTGCGACAGTAAAAAATTATTTTTTGAAAAATTTACTATAGAAAAGGCAATCCTCGGCGTATTTAAAATTTGCTACAGTAAAAAATTATTTTTTGAAAAATTTACTATAGAAAAGGCAATCCTCGGCGTATTTAAAATTTGCGACAGTAAAAAATTATTTTTTGAAAAATCTACTATGGAAAAGGCAATCCTCGGCGTATTTAAAATTTGCGACAGTAAAAAATTATTTTTGAAAAATTTACTATAGAAAAGGCAATCCTCGGCGTATTTAAAATTTGCGACAGTAAAAAATTATTTTTTGAAAAATTTACTATAGAAAAGGCAATCTTCGGGCGTATCTAAAATTTGCGACAGTAAAAAATTATTTTTTGAAAAATTTACTATAGAAAGGCAATCCTCGGCGTATTTAAAATTTGCGACAGTAAAAAATTATTTTTTGAAAATTTACTATGGAAAAGGCAATCCTCGGCGTATTTAAAATTTGCGACAGTAAAAAATTATTTTTTGAAAAATTTACAATAGAAAAGGCAATCCTCGGCGTATTTAAAATTTGCGACAGTAAACAATTATTTTTTAAAAAATTTACTATAGAAAATGCAATCCTCGGCGTATTTAAAATTTGCGACAATAAAAAATTATTTTTTGAAAAATTTACTATAGAAAAGGCAATCCTCGGCGTATTTAAAATTTGCTACAGTAAAAAATTATTTTTTGAAAAATTTACTATAGAAAAGGCAATCGTCGACGTTTTTAAAATTTGCGACAGTAAAATGTTATTTTTTGAAAAATTTACTATAGAAAAGGCAATCCTCGGCGTATTTAAAATTTGCGACAGTAAAAAATTATTTTTTGAAAAATTTACTATAGAAAAGGCAATCCTCGGCGTATTTAAAATTTGCGACAGTAAAAAATTATTTTTTGAAAAAATTTACTATAGAAAAGGCAATTTTCGGCGTATTTAAAATTTGCGACAGCAAAAAATTATTTTTTGAAAAATTTACTATGGAAAAGCAATCCTCGGCGTATTTAAAATTTGCGACAGTAAAAAATTATTTTTTGAAAAATTTACTATAGAAAAGGCAATCCTCGGCGTATTTAAAATTTGCGACAGTAAAAAATTATTTTTTGAAAAATTTACTATAGAAAAGGCAATCCTCGGCGTATTTAAAATTTGCGACAGTAAAAAATTATTTTTTGAAAAATTTACTATGGAAAAGGCAATCCTCGGCGTATTTAAAATTTGCGACAGTAAAAAATTATTTTTTGAAAAATTTACTATAGAAAAGGCAATCCTCGGCGTATTTAAAATTTGCGACTAAAAAATTATTTTTTTGAAAAATTTACTATGGAAGAGGCAATCCTCGGCGTATTTAAAATTTGCGACAGTAAAAAATTATTTTTTGAAAAATTTACTATAGAAAAGGCAATCTTCGGCGTATTTAAAATTTGCGAAAGTAAAAAATTATTTTTTGAAAAATTTACTATAGCAAAGGCAATCCTCGGCGTATTTAAAATTTGCGACAGTAAAAAATTATTTTTGAAAAATTTACTATAGAAAATGCAATCCTCGGCGTATTTAAAATTTGCGACAATAAAAAATTATTTTTTGTAAAATTTACTATCGAAAAGGCAATCCTCGGCGTATTTAAAATTTGCGACAGTAAAAAATTATTTTTTGAAAAATTTACTATAGAAAAGGCAATCTTCGGCGTATTTAAAATTTGCGACAGCAAAAAATTATTTTTTGAAAAATTTACTATGGAAAAGGCAATCCTCGGCGTATTTAAAATTTGCGACAGTAAAAAATAATTTTTTGAAAAATTTACTATAGGAAAGGCAATCCTCGGCGTATTTAAAATTTGCGACAGTAAAAAATTATTTTTTGAAAAATTTACTATAGAAAAGGCAATCCTCGGCGTATTTAAAATTTGCGACAGCAAAAAATTATTTTTTGAAAAATTTACTATGGAAAAGGCAATCCTCGGCGTATTTAAAATTTGCGACAGTAAAAAATTATTTTTTGAAAAATTTACTATAGAAAAGGCAATCCTCGGCGTATTTAAAATTTGCGACAGTAAAAAATTATTTTTTGAAAAATCTACTATGGTAAAGGCAATCCTCGGCGTATTTAAAATTTGCGGTAGTAAAAAACTATTTTTTGAAAAATTTACTATAGAAAAGGCAATCCTCGGCGTATTTAAAATTTGCGACAGTAAAAAATTATTTTTTGAAAAATTTACTATAGAAAAGGCAATCTTCGGCGTATCTAAAATTTGCGACAGTAAAAAATTATTTTTTGAAAAATTTACTATAGAAAAGGCAATCCTCGGCGTATTTAAAATTTGCAACAGTAAAAAATTATTTTTTGAAAAATTTACTATGGAAAGGGCAATCCTCGGCGTATTTAAAATTTGCGCCAGTAAAAAATTATTTTTTGAAAAATTTACTATAGAAAAGGCAATCCTCGGCGTATTTAAAATTTGCGACAGTAAACAATTATTTTTTAAAAAATTTACTATAGAAAATGCAATCCTCGGCGTATTTAAAATTTGCGACAATAAAAAATTATTTTTTGAAAAATTTACTATAGAAAAGGCGATCTTCGGCGTATTTAAAATTTACGACAGTAAAAAATTATTTTTTGAAAAATTTACTATAGAAAAGGCAATCCTCGACGTTTTTAAAATTTGCGACAGTAAAATGTTATTTTTTGAAAAATTTACTATAGAAAAGGCAATCCTCGGCGTATTTAAAATTTGCGACAGTAAAAAATTATTTTTTGAAAAATTTACTATAGAAAAGGCAATCCTCGGCGTATTTAAAATTTGCGACAGTAAAAAATTATTTTTTGAAAAATTTGCTATAGAAAAGGCAATCCTCGGCGTATTTAAAATTTGCGACAGTAAAAAATTATTTTTTGAAAAATTTACTATAGAAAAGGCAATTTTC
>CAWUPM010000828.1:600000-841487 GCA_963924295.1 Dioctria rufipes
TTGGGGTCTTTTATGAATCCATGTCAATGGTTTATGATCGTGACTATTGTAAATTTTCTCCCGAACAGATAAGGTCGAAAATATTTTGTAGCCCTTACTATGGCGAACAGCTCTTTCTCAATTGTGGAATAATTGACCTCAGAATCGGTAAGTGTCCCACTTGCGTAGTACACGGGTTTATCACTTCCGACAGGGCCTTAAGAAGGCACAGCTCCGATCTCATAGCTGCTGGCATCCGTTGTGAGACAAACGGTCTCGAAAGTGCGGGATATGGTAGTACGGGATCGTTCGTCAGAAGATCTTTGCAAGTTTCGAACGCTTTGACGTATAGGTCACTAAACACAATAGCTTTACTTTTTTTGATTCATTCTGTGAGGGGTTTAGTCAGTTTTGCGAAAGCCCTTATAAATTTTCTATAGTACCTTAAGAGGCCTAGAAAAGATTTTATTTTCTTTTGTGTTTTTGGTATAGGGTAATGTTTGTTGGCGGCTATTTTCCTGGGTTCGGTTTTATACCTTCTGTTGTTACAATATGTCCTAGGAAGGCTATTTCTTTATGTAAAAATTCCGACTTATCGAGCTGGACCTTAAGGTTAGCTTCCTGTGGTTTTTGGAAGACTTTCCTTAGGCTTTCGGCATGTTCCTGTAGTGAGGTGGAATATACGATTATGTCGTCGAGATAGACGAGACATATCGTGCTTGTAGTTCTTTTAACATATTGTCCATGACTATTTGGAATGTACTGGGGGTATTTCTAAGCGCGAAAGGTATTCGTATATATTCGAAGTGTCCTACCTCAACCGTGAAGGCTGTCTTTTGAATATCCTGTGGATCCATCTCTATCTGATGGAATCCACTTGCCAAATTTATTGTGGAAAAGTACATGCTGTTGCCTAATTTGTCTAAAATTTCTGTAATGTTGGGGATTGGATACCGAGTACTAATAGTTTTCTCGTTTAATTTTCGATATCACCAGTCTCCATTTCTTTTTGCCACTGGCGTCTTCCTTTTTATTGGAATTTCATCCGTAGTTCGAATTTTGTTTTTTACTGTATTCGTGAAGGTCAATTTTTGGCCTTCTTTGAAGAATATATCGTCATATTCTTTTCAGATTTAGGTAAGGGCTTTTAATTCCTATTTATTCAAATAGCTTGTACGAAGTAGCTCTGTAATATCCTTTGGTGGGGGTTCTATTGAACAGTCATAGTTTATATTGAAATTACTAATTTCCGTGAATTCTTCAGCGGAGAACTTTTCAACTTTTATTGGTTGCTCTATGAAAAGGCTTTGCTCATATGGGGCTGAATTTATCACTTCCACTTGGCTATACCAATCTTTAGAATGGTAAATTCCTTCTGAGATGAAAAGTTTCGGCTTGAGTTCTACAGCACTGATGTAAGTGTCACCCTTTTGTACGTCAACGGGTAGTTTTATGATGACTCTTGAGTTTGAAGGGATAGCGTATTTACTAGACATAAAATTGGGTTTGAAATGCATAGGGATTGAAGACCGTCAAAGTAACCGTGAAATCGGAAAACGAGAAGTCTGAGTTGGCCTGGTTGATTAAATTCCTGAAAGTTGGGAAGGACTATTTCTTTGTTTAATTTATGTTGATTTAGAATTGTTGTTATAACTATAAGCTTGGTTTCTATCAGATTGTCTGGGTGAACATATTCAGGACTTATAAATCAGGATGAAGCGCCTGTGTCAATCAGAAACTTTAAGGGGCGTTAATGTAAGGAAGAATGAAGCCGTGTTTGTTGACGTCTAGGTATCCGATTGGTCTATCGAGGCTGGTTGCGCAAAATTTACGTCATCTACTTCGTTTTTTGGGAGTTCTGATGCACTGTGTCGATATTGTCATTATCATCTTGGAAATTATAGTCGTATTGATAGTAATCATCTAGACTTTGTTCGTAAGAATGAGGGTTTGGTGGGTAGTATTCATCCACACTTGAATTTAAAGTTCCTTCTGTTACATTGAACAGTTCTTTGCTCACAAAATTTGGTTGTCCAGTTGGTCGGAAGAAATTATTGAAGGGTGTCCTGTCTCGAGGTTGGGGACGATTAAATCTCGTATTGCCGGAACCTGTCTCGATTAGTTCGACTCTTGGTAAATTTGTTTGATTTGGTTTATTGAAATTTTGTGGTTTTGTCTGCGAGAAAAAATTATTAAACTTGGGTGATTTGTGTACTTGTGGTTGGAAGGAGTTATTGGTTTTTAAAAATCTTTGTGGCTGCGTGGGAAATTGCATCGGATTAGAACTTTGAACTACAGCATTAGTATGAGTGAAATCCCTTGGTTGAGTATTTATTTGATGAGGGATGTAGCTTCTATTGGGATTTGGTCGAGTATATTGAATTGGTTTTGGAGGCAATGAAGGGCTATTGCTAGTATCTACCTTAGTATAGAACATATTTTGCTCTTTAATGCAAAATGAAAATGCTTCTGCAAGTGATGGGGGTTTCATGGCACGAACTATTGAACCTAGTGGTTCCTGAGCCCGGATAAAAATGCATTTAAACACATTTCTGAATATAGCGTTTTCTTTTCTGTGACAACATTCGCTTCCTTTTCGTGAATATTTACATGGTTTGTCATACCTGCATACAATTCCACAATTTCGCTATAAAATTTCTCCGCTGAGTTATGATTTTGTCTGGTTCTGTGTAAGTCTTTTATGAGAGAAATCTCATTTCTTTTGTCGGAATAGTGTATTATAAAGGTTTCTCTGATATTATCCCAAACTATGGGAGCTCCATACATATGAAGAACCTCATTAACTGGTCCCACATTTTTATTCCTTATTGCTCTCAGTATTAGTTGGCCATATGGTGTACCACTTGTGATAGAAATCATTGAGAGGATTTCATCGACATTATCGTGGAAATCGAAAAGTAGTCTTGCATTCCCATCAAATTTTGGCAAATCTTTGATTGCGTCGGGAACTCTTAGTGAATTAAAAACGTCCGTGAGTGTAACTGTTGTTGTAGCTGGGGAGCCGTTGGTCACTTTTGTCGGAAGAGTTATAGGAATGTCGGTATTGTTAGATGTGCTAGTCATATTTTTACTAACATTGGTTGAATCAATGGTAAAAATTAGATTGTCTGAATCACTTTCACTAGTATATGTTGAAACTAATTTATTTTAGTATTATTTATATTTTGTGTATCAATTTCAACTTTGTCGTTGTTTAATATATCTGCACTTTTATTTTCAATATCACTTTCTATGTGTATGTTGCTGACACTTCTACTTAAATTAACACTTGAATTTTCTTTTGTTGGACTTTCACTTGTATTCTCTATGGATCTATATCCAAATAAACTTAATCTATTAAATTTATTAGAAGTAGGATATGGCTTGGAAGTGTTGAAGTGGTTATGTTTCTTGGGATTAGGCATGTAGGGAATGAGAAATATTCAAATAAGTTCGACTTACATGAAGACAATCTGCCACATTTTCTTAAGCGAAGTTCCCTCGTTGGTGGAAAATTGTCTTATTTATCTCTTTCCTTATTTTCATTGGCCTCAGGATTTTTTAGGAATTTTGACAAATCGCTAATTAGTCGATAACCCGTCGATTATTGTGATAGAGATTCGATAATCCGTCGATTTTTTGCGTAAAATTGCGTAATATTTTCGTTTTTGTAAAAAAAATTCACAGTGAACCGATAAACAGTCGAATTATTAAGAATTTTATACTTTGGCAAACGAAAACATAAATCCGCAAGACTGCGCCAGTTAAGTTTATTCTAATTATATTTCAGAAAAAAAAATATAAAATAAAAGGCACGATTTTAATTGACGACTTTATTCATTTTTAAACTTTACAGTTTGAATGATGAATAAAAATTGATTCGATACCTGTACTACAAATTTTACATTACAGGTATCGTAGACTTGCATGAACTTTATTTAAGCTGAACGTTACCTGGAGGAAATTACCTAAGCAATTTTTGTGAGAAAGTTGGAGCATTGAAATTAATATGTGTGAACTTATGTTTATGAAAAAAAATGCGATTAATGCGCAAATGGAAATGTGAAAAAAATAAATACGATTTAAATGGGTTTATTATAGGTTTATGCAGGGCATGTAACTCGGGCGTATACAGGTTCGATTCGTTTCGAAAGTTTGTGGTTTTTTAAATTCTTTAATATTTTTTTTTTTATTTTTCTCAATGTTTTTCATTATTTCATTTCTTTTCCTATTCTATTTTGTAATTTCGCTATTTGGGACCTGTTGATGAGTACAAACCAAGACTTGAGACTTGTCACCAAAAATATAATGGGTTGCGTGATGAAATAACAAATTTAAAACGTTTTTAGCTTTGGCATATACCGGAGGATCAAAACAAATTCCTTCTTGAACAAATAAAAGCTTATTCCGGTAAAAAATCCTAAAGAGTAACCTCTACTTTTATTTCTTCCTCTTTGGTGCAGTATAGGAGTTTTTGCCTCATATAATTCAGACCGAGAATTTATTCTGAGTTTATATGACAGCAGATCAATTTGATCTGTTTCAAGCATCTACAGCAGCAGAAAACCAAGCTGTACCGATGACTGTAAGGGTTTCTGCTAACACGAAATGCTTCTTCTTCTTCCTTTTTCTTTTTTCAGCCCACAGCGGGCGTATACAGGTTAGATTCGTTTTGAATGTATGTTGTTTTTTAAATTTTTAATAATTTTTTTTTATTTTTCTCAATTTTTTTCATTATTTCATTTCTTTTCTTTATTCCATTTTGTCATTCGTTTTTCAAGTCACTCAATTTCGCTATTTGGGACCTGTTGATGAGTACAAACCAAGACCTTAGACATGTGACCAAAAATATAAGGGGGTGTGTGATGAAATAACAAATTAGAAACATGGGTTAGCTTTGCCATATACCAGAGAATCCAAATAAATTCCTTCTTGAACAAATATAAGTTTACCCCGATAAAAAATCCTAAATACTAATCTCTACTTTTATTTCTTCCTCCTTGGTGTAATACGGGATTTCTTGCCTCATACATATATTTCACACCCAGAATTTATTCTGAGTTTATATGAGAGGAGATTAATTTCATCTGTTTCAATCGTACCGATGTGTGTAAAGTTTTCTGCTAAGATGAAACGCTTCTTCTTCTTCCTTTTCCTTTTTTCTTTTTTCAGCCCACTGCGGGCGTATACATTATCGATTCGTTTCAATTGAATTTGGTTTTTTTAAATTTTTTTCTCTATTTTTCTCAAATTTTTTTTCAATTTTTCATTTGTTTTCTTTATTCTATTTTTTCATTTGTTTTTCAAATCACTCAATTTCGCTATTTGGGACTTGTTATTGAATCAAAACTAAGACTTGAAACTTGTCACCAAAAATATAATGGGTTGTGTGATGAAATAACAAATTAAAAACATTTTTTATCTTTGCAATATACCGAAGAATCCACATAAATTCCTTCTTGAACAAATATGAGTTTACCCCGGTAAAATGTTCTAAAGTGTAATATCTGCTTTTATTTCTTCACCCTGGGTGTAATATACGAGTTTTTGCCTCATATAATTTACACCTGGAATTTATTCTGGGTTTATATGAAAGGAGATCAATTCGATCTGTTTCAAGGGTCTACATCAGGCATAAAACCAAGTTGTGCCGATGATTTTACGGTTTTCTGCTGACACGAAACTCTTCTTCTTCTTCTTCCTTTTTCTTTTTTGATCCCACTGTGGGCGTATACAAGTTCGATTCCTTTTGAATGAATGTGGTTTTTTAAATTTTGTAAAAAATTTGTTTAACAATTTTTTTTTTCTATTTCCCTTAAATTTTTCAATTTTTTACTTATTTTCTTTATTCCGTTTTTTTCATTCGTTTTTCAACTCACTCAATTACGCTATTTGGGATCTGTTGATGAGTCAAAACTAAGACTTGAAACTAGTCATCAAATATATAATAGGTTGTGTGATGAAATAATAAATTAAATACTTTTATAATAGCCTTGCCATATACCAGAGAATCCAAATTAATAGCTTCTTGAGCAAATATAAATATACCCCGATAAAAAATACTAAAGTGTAATCTCTGCCTTAATTTCTTCCTCCTTGTTGTAATATAGGAGTTTGTGCCACATATAGTTCACACCCAGAATTTATTCTGTGTTTATATGAGAGGAGATCGATTTGATCTGTTTCAAGGGTCTACAGCAGGCATAAAACCAAGCTGTGTCGATGAGTTTACGGTTATGTGCTAATACGAAATGCTTCTTCTTGTTACTTTTTCATTTTTTCAGCCCATTGCGGTCGTATACAGTTTCGATTCGTTTCAAATGAATCTGGTTTTTTAAATTTTTTTAAATTTTTAAAAAATTTTATTTTATTTTTCCCAATTTTTTTTCATTTTTTCATTTGTTTCGTTTATTCTATTTTTTCGTTTGTTTTTCACTATTTGGGACCTCTTGTTGAGTCAAAACCAAGACTTCAAACTTCTCACCAAAAATATGATGGGTTGTGTGATGAAATAACAAATTAAAAACATTTTTAGCCTTGCCATATACCGGAGAACCTAAATTAATTCATTCTTGAGCAAACATAAATTTACCCAGGTAAAAAATACTAAGGAGTAATCCATACCTTTATTTCTTCCACCTTGTTGTAATATAGGAGTTTTTGCCGCATATAGTTCACACCCAGAATTTATTCTGTGTTTATATGAGAGGAGATCAATTTGATCTGTTTCAAGCGTCTACAGCAGTCAGAAAAGCAAGCTGTACCGATGAGTGTAAGGTTTTCTGCTAGTACGAAACGCTTCTTCTTCTTACTTTTTCATTTCTTCAGCCCATTGCGGGCGTATACATTTTCGATTCGTTTCAATTGAATTTGGTTTTTTAAATTTTGTTAAATTTTTAAAAATTGTTTTTTGTTATTTTTCCCAAATTTTTTTCATTTTTTCATTTGGTTCGTTTATTCTATTTTTTCATTTGTTTGTCGCTATTTGGGACCTCTTGTTGAGTCAAAACCAAGACTTGAAATTTGCCACCAATAATATAATGGGTTGTTTGATGAAATAAAAAATTAAAAACATTTTTTAACTGTGCCATATACCGGAGAATCCCAATAAATTCCTTCTTGAACAAATATAAGTTTACCCCGGTAAAAAGCCCTACAGAGTAATCTCTACTTTTATTTCTTCGTCTTTGTTGTAATATAGGCCTTTTTGCCGCATATAATTCACACCGAGAATTTATTCTGGGCTTATCTGAGAGGAGATCAATTTAAGCTGTTTCAATCGTCTACAGTAGACAGAAAACCAACCTGTACCGATGAGTGTAAGGTTTTCTGCTAATACGAACCTCTTCTTCTTCTTACTTTTTAATTTTTTTTGCAGCCCACTGCGGGAGTATACAGTTTCGAATCGTTTAAAATGAATTCGGTTTTTTAAATTTTTTTAAATTTTTTTAATAAATTGTGTTTTCCATTTTTCTCAATTTTTTTTTTTCAATTTATTATTTCTTTTCTTTATTCTATTTTTTCATGTTATGTTTGTTATGTTTTTCAAATCACTCAATTTCGCTATTTGGGACTTGTTGTTGAGTCAAAACCAAGACTTGAAACTTGTCACCAAAAATATAATGGGTTGTGTGATGAAATAACAAATTAAAAACATTTTTTATCTATGCAATATACCGGAGAATCCACATAAATTCCTTCTTGAACAAATAACCTGGGTGTAGTATTGGAGTTTTTGCCTCATATAATTCACACCCGGAATTTATTCTGGCTTTATATGAAAGGAGAACAATTTGATCTGTTTCAAGCGTCTACAGCAGGCAGAAAAGCAAGCTGTACCGATAAGTGTAAGGTTTTCTGCTAATACGAAACGGTTCTTCTTCTTACTTTTTCATGTTTTTTTGCAGCCCACAGCGGGCGTATAAAGGTTCGATTAGTTTCGAATGAATCTGTCTTTTAAGTTTTTTTAATACATTTTTTTTTCTATTTTTCGCACTGTTTTCAATTTTTCATTCGTTTTCTTTATTCTATTTTTTCATTTGTTTTTCAAATCAGTAAATTTCTCTATTTGGGTCCTGTTGTTTAGTCAAAAGCAAGCCTTGAAACTTCTCACCAAAAATATAATGGGTTGTGTGATGAAATAGCAAATTAAAAACATTTTTAGCTTTGCCATATACCAGAGAATCGAAATTAATTCCTTCTTGAGAAAATATAAATTTACTCCGGTAAAAAATACTAAGGAGTAATCTCTACATTTATTTCTTCCTCCTTGTTGTAATATAGGAGTATTTGCCTCATATAATTCAAACCCACAATTTATTTTTTTGTTTTTATGAAAAGAGATTAATTTGATTGGTGTCACGCGTCTACAGCAGGCAGAAAACCAAGCTGTACTGATGAGTGTAAGGTTTTCTGCTAACACGAAAAGCTTCTTCTTCTTCCTTTTTCTTTTTTTCAGCCCACTGCGGGAGTATACTGTTTCGATTCGTTTCAAACGAATTTGATTTTTTTGAATTTTTTTAAATTTTTTTAATAAATAGTTTTTTCTATTTTTCTCAAACTCTTCAAATTTTAATTCGTTTACTTTATTCTGTTTTTTCATTTGTTTTGCAAGTCAGTCAATTTCGCTATTTGGGACCTCTTGTTGAGTCAAAACCAAGACTTGAAACTTGTCACCAAAAATATAATGGGTTGTGTGATGAAATAACAAATTAATAACTTTTTTAGCTTTGCCATATACCTGAGAATGCAAATTAATTCCTTTTTGAGCAAATATAAATCTAGCTCGGTAAAAAATACTAAAGAGTCATCTCTACCTTTATTTCTTCCTCGTTGTTGTAATATTAGAGTTTTTGCCTCATATAATTCACACCCAGATTTATTCTGTGTTTATATGAGAGGAGATCAATTTGATCTGTTTCAAGGGTCTACAGCAGGCATAAAACCAAGCTGTGCCGATTAGTTTACGGTGTTCTGCTAATACGAAACGCTTCTTCTTGTTACTTTTTCATTTTTTTTGCAGCCCACTGCGGGCGTATAAAGGCTCGATTCGTTTCCAATGAATCTGTTTTTTAAATTTTTTTAATAATTTTTCTTTTATATTTTTCTCACTGTTTTAAATTTTTCATTCGTTTTCTTTATTCTATTTTTTCATTTGTTTTTCAAGTCAGTAAATTTCACTATTTGGGACCTGTTGTTGAGTCAAAACCAAGACTTGAAACTTCTCACCAAAAATATGATGGCATGTGTGATGAAATTACAAATTAAAAACTTTTTTATCTTTGCAATATACCGGAGAACCCACGTAAATTACATCTCGAACAAATATATGTTTATTCCGGTAAAAAGTCCTAAAGAGTATTCTCTACTTTTATTTCTTCCCCAATGGTGTAATATAGGAGTTTTTGCATCATATATTTCACACCCAGAATTTATTCCGAATTTATATGAAAGGAGATCAATTTGATCTGTTTCAAGTGTCTACAGCAAGCAGAAAACCAAGTTGTACCAATGAGTGTATTATCTTCTGCTAACACGAAACGCTTCTTCTTCTTCTTCCAATTTCTTTTTTCATCCCAATGTGGGCGTATACAAGTTCGATTCGTTTTTAATGAATGTTGTAAAAAAAAATTTTTAAAAATTTTTTTTTAATTTTTTTTTCTATTTCTCTAAAATTTTTCAATTTTTTACTTATTTTCTTTATTCCATATTTTTCATTTGTTTTTCAAGTCACTCAATTACGCTATTTGGGATCTGTTGATTAGTCAAAACTAAGATTTGAAGCTTGTCACCGAATATATAATGGGTTGTGTGATAAAATAATAAATTAAAAACTTTTTTAGCTTTGCCATATACCGGAGAATCCAAATTAATTCCTTCTTGAGCTAATATAAATTTATCCCGGTAAAAAATATTAAAGAGTAACCTCTACCATAGTTTCTTTCTTCTTGTTGTAATATAGGAGTTTTTGCCTCATATAATTCACACCCAGAATTAATTCTGTGTTTATATGAGAGGAGATCAATTTGATCTGTTTCAAGCGTCCACAGCAGTCAGAAAACCAAGCTGTACCGATGAGTGTAAGGTTTTCTGCTAGTACGAAACGCTTCTTCTTCTTACTTTTTCATTTCTTCAGCCCATTGCGGGCGAATACAGTTTCGATTCGTTTCAAATGAATTTGGTTTTTTAAATTTTTTTTCTATTTTTCACAAATTTTTTTCATTTTTTTCATTTGTTTCGTTTATTATATTTTTTCATTTGTTTTTCGAGTCTCTCAATTTTGCTTTTTGGGACTTGTTGTTGAGTCAAAGCCAAGACTTAAAACTTGTCACCAAAAATGTAATGGGTTGTGTGATGAAATAAGAAATTAAAAACATTTTTTATTTTGCAATATACTGGAGATATAAATTTACCCCGGTAAAAATACTAAGGTATAATGGTTACCTTTATTTCTTCCTCCTTGTTGTAATATAGGAGTTTTTGCCTCATATAATTCACACTCAGAATTAATTCTGTGTTTATATGAGAGGAGATCAATTTGATTTGTTTCAAGCGTCTACATCAGGCAGAAATCAAGCTGTACCGATGAGTGTAAGGTTTTCTGCTAACACGAAACGCTTATTCTTCTTCCTTTTTCTTTTATTCAGCCCACTGCGGGAATATACAGTTTCGATTCGCTTCAAATGAATTTGGTTTTTTAAATTATTTTAAATTTATTTAACAAATTTTTTTTCTATTTTTCTCAAACTCTTTTCAATTTTTCATACGTTTTCTTTATTCTATTTTTTCATTTGTTTTTCAAGTCAGTCAATTTCGCTATTTGGGGCATCTTGTTGTGTCAAAACCAAGACTTGAAAATTGCCACTAAAAATATAATTGGTTTTGTGATGAAATCACAAATTTAAAACATTTTTTAGCTTTGCCATATACCGGATAATCCAAATAAATTCGTTCTTGAACAAATATAAGTTTACCCCGGGTAGAAAATACTAAGGAGTAATCTCTACTTTTATTTCTTCCTCCTTGTTGTAATATAGGAGTTTTTGCCTCATATAATTCAAACCCACAATTTATTCTGGGTTTTTATGAAAGGAGATTAATTTGATTGGTGTCACGCGTCCTAAATACTGATCTCTACTTTTATTTCATCCTCCTTGGTGTGATACAGGATTATTTGCCTCATACATACATTTCACACCCAGAATTTATTCTGAGTTTATATGAGAGGCGATTAATTTCATCTGTTTCAATCGTACCGATGTGTGTAAAGTTTTCTGCTAAGTCGAAACGCTTCCTCTTCTTCCTTTTCTTTTTTTTTCTTTTTTCAGCCCACTGCGGGCGTATACAGTATCGATTCGTTTCAATTGAATTTGGTTTTTTTAAATTTTTTGAATAAATTTTTTTCTCTATTTTTCTCAAATTTTTTTTCACTTTTTCATTTCCTTTCTTTATTCTATTTTTTCATTTGTTTTTCAAGTCAGTAAATTTCTCTATTTGGGACCTGTTGTTGAGTCAAAACCAAGACTTGAAACTTCTCACCAAAAATATGATGGGTTGTGTGATGAAATAGCAAATTAAAAACATTTTTTATCTTTGCACCTTTCTTCACCCTGGTTGTAATATAGGAGTTTTTGCCTCATATAATTTACACCCGGAATTTATTCTGGGTTTATATGAAACAAGATCAATTTGATCTGTTTCAAGCGTCTACATCAGGCAGAAAAGCAAGCTGTACCGATGAGTGGAAGGTTTTCTGCTAATACTTAACGCTTCTTCTTCTTACTTTTTCATTTTTTGAGCCCATTGCGGGCGTATACAGTTTCGATTCGCTTCAAATGAATTTGCTTTTTTAAATTTTTTTAATAAAGTTTTTTTTCTATTTTTCTCAAATTTTTTTTCGTTTTTTCATTTGTTTCGTTTATGCTATTTTTTCATTTGTTTTTCAAGTCACTCAATTACGCTATTTGGTACATGTTGATGAGTCAAAACTAAAACTTGAAACTTGTCACAAAATATATACATAATGCGTTGTGCGATGAAATAATAAATTAAAAAGTTTTTTAGCTTTGCCATATACCTGAGAATCCAAAATAATTCCTTCTTGAGGAAATATAAATATACCCCGGTAAAAAATACTAAAGTGTAATCTCTACGTTAATTTCTTCTTCCTTGTTGTAATATAGGAGTTTTTGCCTCATATAATTCACACCCAGATTTTATTCTGTGTTTATATGAGAGGAGATCAATTTGATCTGTTTCAAGCGTCTACAGCAGGCAGAAAACGAAGCTGTGCCGATGAGTGTCAGCTTTTCTGCTAATACGAACCCCTTCTCCTTCTTACTTTTTCATTTTTTTTGCAGCCCACTACGGGCGTATAAATGTTCGATTCGTTTCGAATGAATCTGTTTTTTAAATTTTTTTAATAAATTTTTTTTGCTATTTTTCCCACTGTTCTCAATTTTTCATTCGTCTTCTTTATTCTGTTGACTTGAAACTTTTCACCAAAAATATAATGGG
Organism: Dioctria rufipes; assembly: GCA_963924295.1. Lineage (NCBI taxonomy): Eukaryota > Metazoa > Arthropoda > Insecta > Diptera > Asilidae > Dioctria > Dioctria rufipes. The sequence continues at coordinate 612,496 of CAWUPM010000828.1, forward strand.
TTGTGTGATGAAATAACAAATTAAAAACATTTTTTATCTTTGCAATATACCGGAGAACCCACGTAAATTCCTTCTTGAACAAATACATGTTTATCCCGGTAAAAAGTCCTAAAGAGTATTCTCAACGTTTATTTCTTCCCCAATGGTGTGATATAGGAGTTTTTACCTCTTATATTTCACACACAGAATTTATTCTGAATTTATATGAAAGGAGATCAATTTGATTTGTTTCAAGAGTCTACATCAGGTAGAAAACCAAGCTATGTTGGATTGTTGCGGCTGATCTCTCTTGCTTCCTTGAAGAAGAGATCGGAGAGGGAGTTAGGATATTGATTATGGCGATTAATTACACTCGATACTGATTTTAGTGAGAAATAAAATTTACTTTATTGGAACTATACTAGGTTCTAACACAATTTTTTTTGAAGTTTTACACTATTTTTGTTTTTCACAAGTTTTGAATATTTGCACTATTTTTTTTTTATTTCAACACAATAATAATTATTATACCCTAGATGAAATCATAGGGGTATACTAAGTTTGTCATTCCGTTTGTAACACCTCGAAATAATGATGGTAGAGCAAAATGGATTGGACACCCATTCATAATATTAAAAGTTATTTCGATTTTTGCATGTCCGTCCGTCCGTCCGTCCGTCCGTCCGTCCGTCCGTCTGTGCGCACGATAACTTGAGAACGCGTACACTTAGAGAGCTGAAATTTTGTACACAGACTTTTAAAAAAAAAAGTAAAATTAAGTTCGAAAATGAGCCAAATCGGGCAACTCCTTCGTGGGGTTGCCATATAAAAATTTCGTTTTCCGCTATATATTTGGATACTGCCTGAGAACGCGTCGACGTAGAGAGCTGAAATTTCTCACATGATGTTTTTACTACATTAGGAAATAAAATGTCAAAAATGGACTAAATCGGGCAACTCTTTCTTGGTGTTGCCATATAAAAATTTCGGTTTTTTACGTATACTTTGAAAACGATCAGTCCAAGACATTTTTATGGTACTAAAAACTTCTGCAGAATACGAAATCCTATAAAATCTGTTATAATCATTTTGTCTGTGCGACAAACCGTTCTAGAAATATATGCGAAAAACAACTTCAAAATCAATACTTGAATAGATCGGTGACCATACGGAATTTAATACGGGCATTCATCTAGGGTATCCTAAGAATAGGTCTTAGACCAATTCTAGCTTTTTTACTTGTTTTTTTTTTAATTTGAGGCAAACTTAGTTACCACAATTATTCGTAGACACAAAAATAAAGTAAGAATTTCGCGTGTTATCTCGCCGGCAGGTTGAAAAAGCACTCCCTAAGGTTTGGGCAAATTGCACCCAGGTACCCACGATCGCTTCAAAAAGCTTTTTTTGTTATTTTATTCTTTTTACTTTCCCACGACGATGACAGATCGTACGTGAGAATATGCGATTTGTCTCAAATGCCTTCAATTAGCGCCACCAAAAAATGATATCCGATCACACGGTATGTAGGTAGGTACACCGTGCGAGTGGAGTGCATGTCTGATAACGAAATGCAATTTATGCTAAATTGCATTTTGTTACGACATGCAAATGCATTTTTAAATGCATTTGAAATTTTTTGAAGGCAAATGAGAAATTTAAATTATTTAAATGGAAATTTAAATTAAATTGATTTTTCGTTTTCAGGGTCATTTCTGCGCTACATCAAGATATTGCATAGGGCAATATATTGATGTATTCACCTTATGGTTGTGATTCGGGACATTGGGCACCTGAGTCACAACATCCTTTCCCCCCTGGGGGAAAGAAAGTTTTATTCTCCTGAGGAGAAAACTTTCTTTTATAACAAAAAAAAAATACTTATGCCAAATTTTAGTACATACTGGAAATGATTTCTAATTTAACTTAAGTTTATAGTAGGACTATGTTAAAGTATGTACATGGATTGTTTGTATATTGCTAGTTATTACTAGTTAATTACTAGGTATAGGGAAAGAGAAGAAAAAAAAATATATTTATGTATAGAGGGAGTTGTGCTAGAAATATCATACGTTATATTTGTATATATAGTTGTGTATAATCTTTTCTCTTATAAGGTATTTCTTATTATTGTTCTGTTTTCTTTGTATACAGCAATTAGTATATCTTACGAGTAAAGTAGAGTAAATAAAAACAATTTGAAATGCGAGTAAGGGGCATCAATTAGCGGATGATTCCACGTTGATTTGATTAGGATTGTATAGGGATAGAGAAGAACCAAAAAAAAAACTTGTCCAATTGTCGTGATAAGAAAGATTCGTTCAACGTTGAGTTTGCGTGTGTGTGTTTAAGAGAAATGTTTATATTTTATTGTATTGTGGGGATTTGTTTAATGATTTTTGTTAGTTTGGGTTTTCTTGTTGTTGTTTTATTTGTGAGTATTGTTGGCGGTGCAAATTTCGCGATACTGTTTCAGTTGTGAAGATTTAGAGTCGATCATTCGCAAGATGTTTTTCGCCGTGTATGTTTCGCGCCTGCCCTATGAGGCCCCAAAGGAGTACATCGTGGTTATTTCCGGAATCTATGTGGAATCGATTTGGGCTCGCTGGAAAGGGCCTATTCGGTTAAATTTCGTTTGCCCGGGAAGAGATACTATTCCCATTTGGGGGGCGGAACCCCGCGCTGGCCGGTATTATACTGTGGACTTTTCGCTGTGGCCCGACTATAATATGTCGTTTGCAGCTCTGGGTAAGTTTTTGTGATTTATCGTTTGCCTCATTAGTAAGACAATTTTTTATTTTTATTTTGCAGGAGCCAATATTGTGCTGGTTGGGAGGTTCTTCTATTTTCCTGCCCCGAATGCCGTGGACTGCCACACTCCACTAGTGGGCCCGAAGGCTGAATAGCCGATAACCTTTTAATTTTTTCTAATTGTAAACTTTGGTTAGTGTTATATTTTTGTTCCTATTCTTTTCTCCATTTTGCTACTATTATAAACCTTTTATATAATAAAAATAAAAAAAATTAAAAAAAAAGTTTTTAGTAAAAGAAAATTAATTTGTTTTTTACCAATTTCCCCATTTTTATCCTAAATTGCTTTTCTTGTTAATATTTTATTCTTGTCGACCTTGGTTAATTTTGTGGAGAGTGAGGGAGAAGAGAGGAGAAAGAAGAAAAAAAAATCTTTGGGTTCTTTATCGTGTTTGTGCATATATATATACATCGGAGGTCGCATTTAGACCTGATATTGTTTGAAAGTTTTCTTTTTGTTTACTTGGTTTGAATTCTGGGGTCGTACTTAATTTAGGAACACGGGTCCATGGAATTTGTGTCGACATATTATATTGATGTATACATTTAAATGTTTTTTTTTTGTATTCTAGATAATTATTTCTTGTATAAGATATTTGTATATGGTAAATTTTAATTACTTATTTCTATCTTAGTTATCTTATTAACATGTTTCAATTTGTTAAAATGGTGGAATAAATATATATATATATGTATATAATTTTATGTATATTTTATTATTTGTAGCTAAGTAACTAACCCCGACTTTTATTAAATTGTGGTACTATACTTATTTCTTTTATTTTACGTGGTACACAATAATATGTGTTCCCTCCTTTCTTTTTTTATTGATGGATATTCGTATACCTTTTTTTTTCTTGATACTTCTTATAACTCCTTTTATTTGTTATATTTAAAGCTTAAGATAATATAGAAGAAAACGAATAATATTTAGATCTAAATGTTTGGTAGTCTTACAGCTACTCTTATTTATCCTATTTAATTATTTATTAAATTTACACTTAGAGATCTTTTTTTTTTTCATTAATGGTTATTTATTTTTCTTTATATAAAAAAAACTACAATGTATATATTTATAAAAACAAACGTGAGATATTATTTTCCTTCTCAATTCTTTAGTAGTGTTTTGTTTGGATGGAGATGGATGAAGGAGGAAAAAAAATTGGGAAGCGTGGGGTTACCGTTTCCTTTTGTCATTGTCTGTAAGTTAAACGTTTTCTGTAGTTTTTCTTTGTGGTGCAGGAGTTAATTTGAATTTTGATTCTCTTGGTGCCGTGGTAGGCACCTCTTCTAGTTCGTGTGCAGAAAGTATTTCTTTCGGTTCACGCACTTTTGGTTTGTATTTAATATACATATATACGCAGGCAACAGAGATGAATAATGCAAAAGTCACATATGATATAGTATAGTGGTGAATATGATGATTGCTTACTGGATTGAGCGGAATTAATTCCTGCTCTTTTTGTGAATGGATGGATTCCAGAAGGCTCTCTAGATCCGTGTTTGTTGTAATATTTAAAGTATGTATTTTTATATGCGATCCTATTGGGGAGGAATTCATATTTGATATTATACTGGAAATGTTTATTGTTGGGATAAAAAGAGAATTAAATTTAGAGATTTTGACGCTACGTCCGTGCAAGATGAATTCTTTGCTTCGTACATTGCAATCTGGATAGATATACATTTTTCCTGTTCCTTGCAGAACTTGTGAGTTAATGGAATTTTCGCAAATAATATCTATGTGGATGGAATCTTTTAGGGAGAAAAGCCAAGCGTTCTGTTGCGATAATTGCGTCCAAAAACAATCTTGTTCTAATGTTAAAATTTTACAGTCGTATGTAATCGGCTCGTTTTTTATTAAATTTATCTCGCATTGATTTACCTCAGTATTTGCATTTAAGATTGGGGATGTGATCTGACAGTAAAAGTGCGTGTGATCCAACGTTGCGCAATTGTGGATATCATGTAATGCTAGTTCAATATAGTGCTCACGATAGTAGTCTATTAGTATATATTCATTTGCTGGTTCAATATATATAAACGATCCGTTAAGGAGTGTAGGTAATGGCATTACTTTGAATAATTGGTATGGTTCCTTGAATGGAAGTGGAATTCGGAGCTCGATAATTATTTTATTATTGAAAATATTCACTGCTGTTGTACTCAATTTGTAAATTTGTGATAAAATATTGTCTCCAGAAGTTATGGGGAACATCATTGAATTTGGCAATTCCTGTCTGATGTTCAATAAGAGTTCTTCAATTTGTCTAGGAAAAATGAGTGTAGGATGAAATTTTCCATGCCTTGAATCTGTTAAGAGATCTATTAATTCCGACTGGATATTTTGGTATCTGAATGCCATTAACGAAACCAGTGAAATGAGTGATTCAAGTTCTATGGATATTTTGTTATCCAATGTTCTGTTTTCCATTAATGATGTAGCTATCTGTATTGAAATTAACTTTTTATGCATAAGCAAGAAATCCTTCTCAATTGCGGCTGTAGTTTTGTTGAAAACATTTGCGGTTGCTTCGACTATCGCAGTTTGGCTTTTCATAAGTGATAGGAGGGAGTTTTGGTTAAGGGTGAGGTTACGAATCTGTTCATCATACAATTTGGCATCATCCTCCTCCAACGTGCCGAAAAGTGCTTTGGAAATTGAGCCTACTGCATTGAATAGTGCTCTTTGTTTCCTATTTTGGATCACAAGTAACAGGTTCTTATATTCTATATTTGCTAATATAAGATTAATTTGTAACAACGTACCGTTACAAGTGTGGCTCAAGGCTGAGTGTTTGTCCAGTTTCTGGCAGGTCGCTGTAATTTGTTGGGCTATGAACTGGATGTTGTTGAATTCTGATTTAAAATTCGCCAGGTCGTAATAGGTGACGATTTTCCATTCGTTGGCGTAGAAATTGGCTCTGCAAATTTCCTCGAAGTAAATGCCCGCACTGGCATTTAGGTGGTTTACCTCTATTCCTGAGCCGTGGATGAAAGGGATGAAAATTAAAATGAATGCTATTTGCATCATTTTGAAAACCTGGAAGATGATACTGATTAATCATTTGGAATGATTTTTTTTTTTTTGAAGGATGAAATTACTGGCATTAATCTGTGAAGAGTTTCAAGTCATTATTATGGACTCTTTTGTTTTTGTTGTTGACCTTTATGGTGCAATTTTCGGGGGAATTAATCTCCATTACCTCATACGGACCTGACCATAGTGGTGAGAATTTGTTCTCTCGAACTCTGCTCTTAAGTAGGACTTTATCGCCTACCATAAAAGATTTTTGGAGGGAGCTTTTGTCATATTGTAGTTTGGATTTTTCTTTATTGGCCATGGCTATGTCTTTAGCTATTTTGAAGCTATTCTGTAGACGCGATTTTAACTCGTTTGCATAATTGTCGTAATTATAGCAAACGGTTGGAGAAGATTTCAAATTGTTTTAAATTTCGGCTGGGAATCCGTAAAGGAGTTCGCGAGGAGTATAATTAGTACTCGAATGAGGGGAAGTATTGTATACAAACATGGCATAAGGAATCCATGTATCCCAGTCTTGTGGATCTTTTGCTACATAAGATCGGAGATATTCTGCTAGGGTTCTGTGACTTCTTTCTAATGCACCATTCGTTTGAGGGTGATATGGAGTAGTTTTAAGTCGTTTTATTCTCAACAATTTAGATACCTCGGCGAACATGAAACTTATGAGGTTAGAACCCTGATCTGTGAGGATACTTTCTGGAATACCATGTCGACAAACTATCGTTGTCGTGAAGGCTTCTGCTAATGTCTTAGACTCGGTGTCGACTATAGGAATAGCCTCGGAAAATTTTGAAAGGTCGTCTGGGAATGTAAGGAGATATTTGTTTCCAGAATGAGAAATTGGGAGAGGTCCTACAACATCTAGGTACACTCTTTCGAAAGGTTTGGAGTTAATACTTGAGATTTTCATAGGAATTTTTGGGTTCCTGGATACTTTGTTCTCCTGACAAAGTTTACATTTCGTTACGTGCTTTACGATGTCGTCTGACATGCCAGGCCAGTAGAATTGCTTCTTGATTCTTTTAATAGTACGAGAAATACCTTGATGGCCTCCCGTTGGTAATGAGTGAAAATCTTTTAAAACTTGTTCGATGTCATTAATGTCGGATATATATTTAATCGAATCTTGATGGAGCTTTATGTTTATTTGTTTAGTAGCGAAGACCTTGTTAAAAATGCTTTTAATTATTAGAAGGTTTTGTGCATCTAAAATTGGGAAGGAGATATTTAATTGATTTAACTGATTTGCTTCTGTATATGAGCAGATCTCAGTTAAAATTTTTCGAGGTCTGATCTATCTCTTTGGGATCGACAAGTTAAATTAATTTTTGATATAATTATTGATGAGTCTTTTTTCTTGAAGAAGTTCAGTTCCTTTCCTAAAGATGAAGATTTATTAGAAAATTTGAGTTTCGAATCCAAAACTCTTTCAAGTTCTGTATCTTGCATTGGCAAGATGAAAAATTTAGGATTCGCATTCTTTGGTAGTAGAAGGGGGAAATTTGTCTCAGTTATTGTGACTGAAGAATTGATTGCTTGAGATGGAGTTGAATTTGGAGTAATGTTCGTGTTAGGAGTATTCGGATTCGCCTCAGCTCTGGCTTGGTTCCTTGTTATTACATTTACGCTGGTGGTAGGTTCCGCGAGGTTTGTGCTGTTTTCTGCGATAGCTCTACTAAAAGCGTCTGCATTTGTGTTGAGCTTACCTGATTTATGGACTATCTTGTAGTCATATTCCTCAAGACGTATTCTCCATCTCATCAGTCTTGAGGAGTGATCTTTCAGATTCATGAGCCATGCTAATGGTTTATGGTCAGTTATAATTGTAAACTGTCTACCATAAACGTATGGTCTGAATTGCTCAACTGCGAAAACTATTGCCAAGAGCTCTTTCTCTATTGTTGAGTAACGAGTCTCTGCACCATTGAGAACTCGACTGACATAGGCGATTGGATGATCTCCTTGATCGTCAACTTGAGAAAGAACCGCTCCGACGGCGTAGTCACTGGCATCGGAGGTGACAAAAAATTCTTTGTCGAAATCGGGATAGGATAGGATTGGTGCCGAAGTTAATTTATTTCTTAATTCGCAAAATGCTTCATCACAAATTGCGTCGAACTTGAAAGGGATATCTTTCTTTAAAAGATTTGTAAGGGGTTTCGCAATCTTTCAGAAGTTAGGTATAAAACTGCGATAATAGCCGACGAAACCAAGGAAGGCCTTAATGTCTTTCTCCTTCTTGGGTCTGGGATAGGACTGAACTGATTTAGTTTTCGCAGGGTCTGGTTTGACTCCACTTTCTGTAATAATGTGCCCGAAATACATAATTTCTTTCCTTAGGAAGTGGCACTTGTAGGGTTGAAGTTTGAGGTTGAAATTGCGGAGACGGCTAAATACTGCTGTGAGTCTGGAATTGTGGTCTTTGAGATTGTATCCATGGACTACAATATCGTCCATGTATACGAAGCAATGGATGCCTTGAAGGCCAGATAAGACATTATTCATGGCTCGTTGAAAAGTAGCAGGGGCTACTTTTAAACCAAATGGCATACGATTGTATTCGTAGTGGCCATAGGGTGTGCTAAAGGCAGTTTTCTCCCTGTCCTTCGAGTCCATTTTTATCTGGTGAAATCCACTGGCTAAGTCGAGTGTGGTAAAATATTTCGACTTCCCCAACTGGTCTAATATATCAGTGATATTAGGCAGTGGGTACGCATCGCCAATAGTAATGTCGTTAATACGACGAAAGTCTACCACTACTCGCCACTTTTTGTTTCCATTCTCATCTGGTTTTTTGGGAACCAGGAGAAATGGAGAATTCCAGGGACTATGTGAAGGTCTAATGATGTCTGACTCAAGCATTTCTTGTATTTGCCGGTTTATTTCTGTACGGCTTGCTTCAGGAAGTCTATAAGGCTTGGTATAAATTGGCGGTTTGTCTTGGAGGGTATCGATTTTGTGGGTAATCGCATCTGTATAAGATAGGAAATCCCCTTCAATGAAGAAGAGATCGTTGAATTCCCTACAGATATTGAGAATACTCTCAGATTCCTCTGAATTACAGTGATCCAATTTGATAAGGTTTTGTAGTTTATTTATTCTGCCCTTAACTGGATCTCTGTCAGAGTCTGTGGAGATTACCAGAAAGTCGTCCATTTCTTGGTAAACTGGGTTCACCTCGTAAGGTGCCAGATCAGTGTCCTCCTCATTTGTGTTGAGGATTAGGACTTTTGCCATACCGTTGACTGGTTCGACTATCGAATTTCCAAGAAATAAACCTGGCCTTATTTCCTTCTTGAAGCAGACCGATTGGTTTTGAATAGAAGGAGTTGTAATTTCAATGATGAATTCTGATCGAGCCGGAATTTTAATTTTATTTAATTTATCCGATTCTTTCGGATTTTTAATTTGAAGGAGATATGATTCCAACTTTTGTGGAATTTGGAAGGAGTTATACGATGATTCTGACTCCATAGAATTTGAAGGAGATAAAACTTTATTGAAATCCTTTGACTTCTTTGATTTTATCTTGGAATTCACGTTTTGTGAATCTATTGATGAAGGAGATAGAATTTTACTAGATGCAGCCTTTTGTGCGGCTGTAGATGGAGATATATTTTTACCTTTATGCTTCATTTCTTGTGAAGCATATGCTGGCGATCGATTTTCATTGCTTTTCGAAGCAGTTGATGGAGATAGATTTGTATTAATATCTTTATTGGAGACTGTTATCCCTGTATATAGCAGACTCTTTATTTGAGACCTCTTTTCTGGGTCTTCGCTTTTCAAATAAACGTATGGATAATTGGAATAATATTCTTCGTACGGATAAGATTTATTTGAATCGTTTATTTCTAAAGAAATGTATTTATTTTTATAATTGATATTAGCATTGTATCGAGATAAAAAGTCATGACCAAGTAGGCCATCGTATGAGAGGATGGAGTTATTTCCCACTATTTGAAATGGGTGCTCTAGGAGGGAGTTATTTTGCGTAGATTCCAGAGTTAATTTCGCGAAGATGAGTCCTTCTGTAGAAGTTGACTCTGTAAACAAAGTATTTATATTGCAGACAGCATCTCTGTAGCAGATACTGTCTGGTTTCAGTGGATGGAGTTTTATTAAGCTGATCTCTGGTCCTGTATCAATCAAAAAGGTAAGCTTCGGAGCAGAACAAATGTCGACAGGCAAGGAAAGCGTTAGTGAATTTTTATTTATTTGAACCGGGATTTGAATTAATTTCTTGCTGCCTACTTGAATTTATTGCTTGCGCAAATGGAGTTTGATGTATCTTGTTTTGTGCTTGGGAGACAAGTTGTTTCTGCTCTAAGCGTGATGCATGCTCCAAGATGTGTGATTTTAATACAGAAAAGGATTTTTCGGATTGCACTTTGGCTAAAGTTTGGAGTTGTTGATTTGATAATCCTTCCTCTATTGCTCTTACGGCCTGGCTCTCATTATCTTTTAATAAAGATTTTAGGAGTACTTTATCTGTTGTGTAAGAGTGGGTTGCCTCATTTAATCTTGATAGGCTTGTGCTAAGTCTTTGGAGAAAATCAATTACTCTTTCCCCTATTTTCTGCTTGCAATTATTTAATTGCGATTGTAGGGCGGATCTTGAAATTTTTTTTTCGAATGTTTGTTTTAAAATCGATTTTAGATTAGGCCAATCTTCGATTTGATTATACCTGAAGATATCGTAGGCCTCTGCGGATAATTTGCTCCTTATTAAGCTAAGGAGGGAGTGTTTTTCGTTCGCCGTCGTTGTCGTCGCATATATGTCATCACAGCTTGAAAGGAATTTATGAAGGTCTTTGGGATTTCCATTAAAGTTAGGAATTAATGACCTCGCGTCAGATAGGAAAAAATTTGACTGGTCTCTGAAAGAGACATTGTGGTGGAATTATTTGTAGTATTTGTTATGTTTTGGAATCTCGAGTCCAGCTGTTCTTGTAGCCCAATTACAGTGTCTGAGAATGATGTTTCCATGTTTATGTAAACATCATTCACGAAGTATTCGCTATATTTGTCGCTTGGGCCAACATTCAAAATTATTTCGTTATGTGTTTCTTCAAAATCGTCCCAATATTTGTGCAACGAGTTTAATTTTTGGTTTAGATATGCCTGGGTTGCAGTTGCAAGTGAATTATTGTCTATAGATTGAATAATATGGGAAAATGTTTTTCGTCTATCTGCTTGCAACCGAAATCGTACTGTATTTTCTCGGTCTTGGTCTGTATTGTCCTGATTATCTATTGCAGTTGTTTTTTGCGAATTTTTGGAAGTGGAATGTAAATCGGGTTATTTTTGCGCTCTGTGTGGATTGATATGGACTTCAACCTATCAGACAGAGTTGCCTTTGTAAGATTGTACCAGTCCTCTGTTTTGTCATAGCATGACTGCTTAAAATAATCATGAGTTTCATCAAAATCTTCATGATCTTGAATCAGGGTTTCGGTTTTTTCGAATGAAGCCCACAGGGTTTCCAATTTTTGGAGTTTTTCAGAAGTAAATTCTGAAGTGCTTTTGCTTTTATTGGCTCTATGATAATCGGCCAGAATTTGTCTAATTTCTGCCGTTTTTGGGACTTGCGACAAACAAAGCTCATTGAAAGATTTGTTTTCTTCTGTCATGATAGGTTCGTGAAGTAAAAGGCGGAGAGTTAAGTGGAAATATAAAGTGAAATTATTATGGAATAATTTTGGGTTTAGATTTGTTTAAATTTGGGGAACTATAAAAGACGCCGCAAATTTTTATGGACCAAACAAAAAAAAAAAAAAACGGCAGACAAGTAGAACGCAAATAGTTAAATTTCTTAACAGCAATAAGCAGCTGTTAATAAGTTGGTTATGCGTAAATAATTATTTATAAGTAAAAGTGTTTCAGTAATCCGTAATATGTGTGAAAAACACAGTAATAAGAAGGTGGATAATTTGTTTGATTTGTCAATAATAAGAGGGTTAATTTATTTTAATTGGATGTAAAGGGAGAAAGAGAGAAAAAAAAGGCGTTTTTAATATTTTTTTTTTTATATAAATTTTATAAATTATAACGAGAAAAGTAATAAAATCTTAATGCAAGTAAAGAAAAAGAAACCGCTCTTTCCAACCAAAATCTTTCTCCTGATCGATAGGTATATGAAGCTCTATCGCAGGGGACCGACATTTGATTTTTTTCGAAGTCCTCTGGCCAGCAAGCTCACGAGGTCTTACCGCAGAGGTCGCTTCTAGGAAGAAGGTATCTTAATTTTTATTTATTGAATTAAATGTTTATGCAAGTTGCTGGAATGAATACCTAAGAAAAAAATTTTAGTAATATTTATGGGATCACTTATTTGAATTAAAATCTCTCACTTGTGTATTCACTTGTATATGTGTGCTGTATGCTTTATAGCCTAAACGAATTAATTAATAGAATATTTGAGAGAAAAAGAAAACTTTACATGTTTGTAAGGGTATATGTATAAAACTGAATTTCATATATAAAAAAAAAACGGCTTTAACTGTACCTTTAACCCTATCCCGTGTCGTTTGCTTGGTTTTGATTAATGTTGGTTAATGATGAGATATTGTTGTTTTGGGTTGTCAAAAATTGGAAGTGTTGTTCTGTCGTCCTGGTCGACGTCTTCTTCTGGTCGTCCTACCTTCTTTACCAAACGTCTTGTTGAGGCAGGGATGAAGCCTCCTTCGGTCCCACGGTGAGCGCTTGGGCGCTTAAACTTTTATCTCCTCTAAGTACCTCCTGGGTACCCGGGCTAATTCTTTTTTATTTATTTTTATTATTAGTTTCTTTTTAATTTATTTGTTTATTTTTTTACAGTTAAATTACAGTTTTAGGAAACTTTTGTTTTATTTGATTTACTTTTAATTTATAGGCACTGATTTTATATTTTAAATCCCACCGCTGCCACCAGAAATGTTGGATTGTTGCGGCCGATCTCTCGTGCTTCCTTGAAGAAGAGATCGGAGAGGGAGTTAGGATATTGATTATGGCGATTAATTACACTCGATACTGATTTTAGTGAGAAATAAAATTTACTTTATTGGAACTGTACTAGGTTCTAACACAATTTTTTTTGAAGTTTTACACTATTTTTGTTTTTCACAAGTTTTGAATATTTTCACTATTTTTTTTTATTTCAACACAATAATAATTACTTTTTTTAATTTGAGGCAAACTTAGTTACCACAATTATTCGTAGACACAAAAATAAAGTAAGAATTTCGAGTGTTATTTCGCCGGCGGGTTGAAAAAGCACTCCCTAAGGTTTGGGCAAATTGCATCCAGGTACCCACGATCGCTTCAAAAAGCTTTTTTTGTTATTTTATTCTTATCACTTTCCCACGATGATGAAAGATCGTACGTGAGAATATGCGATTTGTCTCAAATGCCTTCAATTAGCGCGACCACAAAATGATATCCGATCACACGGTATGTAGGTAGGTACACCGTGCGAGTGGAGTGAATGTCTGATAACGAAATGCAATTTATGCTAAATTGCATTTTGTTACGACATGCAAATGCATTTTTAAATGCATTTGAAATTTTTTGAAGGCAAATGAGAAATTTAAATTATTTAAATGGAAATTTAAATTAAATTGATTTTTCGTTTTCAGGGTCATTTCTGCGATACATCAATATATTGCATAGGGCAATATATTGATGTATTCACCTTATGGTTGTGATTCGGGACATTGGGCACCTGAGTCACAACAGCTATACCGATGAGTGTATGGTCTTCTGCTAACACGAATCGCTTATTCTTCATCCTTTTTATTTTTTTCAGCCCACTACGGGAGTACACAGTTTCGAATCGTTTCAAATGAATTCGGTTTTTTAAATTTTTTAAAATTTTTTTAATAAATAGTTCTTTTTATTTTTCTCAAATTCTTTTCAAATTTGCATTCGTTTTCTTTGTTCTTTTTTTTTCATATGTTTTTCAAGTCAGTCAATTTCGCTATTTGGGACCTCCTGTTGAGTCAAAACCAAGACTTGAAACTTGTCACCAAAAATATAATTGGTTTTCTGATGATATCACAAATTTAAAACATTTTTTAGCTTTGCCATATACCGGAGAACCCAGATAAATTCCTTCTTGAACAAATACAAGTTTACCGCGATAAAAAAAAACCTAAATACTAATCTCTACTTTTATTTCTTCCTCCTTGGTGTAATACAGGATTTTTTGCCTCATACATATATTTCACACCCAGAATTTATTCTGAGTTTATATGAGAGGAGATTAATTTCATCTGTTTGAATCATACCGATGTGTGTAAAGTTTTCTGCTAAAACGAAACGCTTATTCTTCTTCCTTTTCCTTTTTTCTTTTTTCAGCCCACTGCGGGCGTATACAGTATCGATTCGTTTGAATTTGGTTTTTTTAAATTTTTTTAATAAATTTTTGTCTCTATTTTTCCCAAATTTTTTTTTCACTTTTTCATTTCTTTTCTTAATTCTATTTTTTCATTTGTTTTTCAAATCACTCAATTTCGCTATTTGGGACTTGTTGAATCAAAACCAACACTTGAAACTTGTCACCAAAAATATAATGGGTTGTGTGATGAAATAACAAATTAAAAACGTTTTTTATCTTTGCAATATACTGGAGAATCCACATAAATTCATTCTTGAATAAATATAAGTTTACCCCGGTAAAATATTCTAAGGATTAATCTCTACTTTTATTTCTTCACCCTGGGTGTAATATAGGAGTTTTTGCCTCATATAATTCACACCCGGAATTTATTCTGGGTTTATATGAAAGGAGATCAATTTGATCTGTTACAACGGTCAACAGCAGGCATAAAACCAAGTTGTGCCGATGAGTTTACGGTTTTCTGCTAACACGAAACGCTTCTTCTTCTTCCTCCTTTTTCTTTTGTTATTCCACTGTGGGAGTATACAGGTTCGATTCGTTTTGAATGAATGTGGTTTTTTAAATTTTTTAAAAAAAAATTTTAACAATTTTTTTTCCTATTTCTCTAAAAATTTCAATTTTTTATTTATTTTCTTTATCCATTTTTTTCATTTGTTTTTCAAGTCACTCAATTACGCTATTTGGGATCTGTTGATGAGTCAAAACTAAGACTTGAAACTTGTCACCAAATATATAATGGGTTGTGTGATGAAATAATAAATTAAAATTTTTTTAGCTTTGCCATATACCGGAGAATCCAAATTAATTCCTTCTTGAGCAAATATAAATTTACCCCGGTAAAAAATACTAAGGAGTAATCTCTACCTTTATTTCTTCCTCCTTGTTGTAATATAGGAGTTTTTGCCTCATATAATTCACACCCAGAATTTATTCTGTGTGTATATGAGAGCAGATCAATTTGATCTTTTTCAAGCGTCTACAGCAGGCATAAAACCAAGCTGTGCCGATAAGTTTACGGTTTTCTGGTAATATCAAACTCTTCTTCTTCTTACTTTTTCTTTTTTTCAACCCATTGCGGGCGTATACAGTTTCGATTCGTTTCAAATGAATTTGGTTTTTTAAATTTTGTTAAACATTTTTTTATTTTTTTATTTTTCTCAATTTTTTGTTCAATTTTCCATTTGTTTCGTTTATTTTATTTTTTCATTTGTTTTTCGCTATTTGGGACATCTTGTTGAGTCAAAACCAAGACTTGGAAGTTGTCACCAAAAATATAAAGGGTTGTTTGATGAAATAACATATTAAAAACTTTTTTAGCTTTGCCATAAACCGGAGATTCCAAATTAATTCCTTCTTGAGCAAATATAAATTTACCCCGGTAAAAAATACTAAAGATTAATCTCTACCTTTATTTCTTCCTTCTTTTTGTAATATTAGAGTTTTTGCCTCATATAATTTACACCCAGAATTTATTCTGTGTTTATATGGGAGGAGATCAATTTGATCTGTTTCAAGGGTCTACACCAGTCATAAAACCAAGCTGTGCCGATGAGTTTACGGTTTTCTGCTAATACGAAACGCTTATTCTTGTTACTTTTTCATTTTTTTTGCAGCCCACTGCGGGCGCATAAAGGCTCGATTCATTTCGAATGAATCTGTTTTTTTAAATTTTTTAATAATTTTTTTTTCTATTTTTCTCACTGTTTTCAATTTTAAATTTTTTAAAAAATTTTGTAACAGTTTTTTTACTATTTCTCTAAAAATTTTCAATTTTTTATTTATTTTATTTATTCCATTTTTCCATTTGTTTTTCAAGTCACTCAATTTCGCTATTTGGGATCTCTTGATGAGTCTACCCGAAGACTTGAAACTTGTCACCAAATATATAATGGGTTGTGTGATGAACTAACAAATTTAAAAATTTTTTAGTTTTGCCATATACCGGAGAAACCAAATAAATTCCTTTTTGAACAAATATAAGTTTACCCCGATAAAAAAACCTAAATAATAATATCTACTTTTATTTCTTCCTCCTTGGTGTAATACAGGACTTTTTGCCTCATACATATATTTCACATCCAGAATTTATTCTGAGTTTATATGAGAGGAGATTAATTTCATCTGCTTCAATCATACCGATCTGTGTAAAGTTTTCTGCTAGGACGAAACGCTTCTTCTTCTTCATTTTCCTTTTTTCTTTTTTCAGCCCACTGCGGGCGTATACATTATTGATTCGTTTCAGTTGAATTTGTTTTTTTTTAAATTTTTTTAATAAATTTTTTTATCTATTTTTCTCAATTTTTTTTTTTCAATTTTTCATTTCTTTTCTTTATTCTATTTTTTCATTTGTTTTTCAAATCACTCAATTACGCTATTTGGGATCTGTTGATGAGTCAAAACTAAAACTTGAAACTTGTCACTAAATATATAATGGGTTGTGTGATGAAATAATAAATTAAAAACTTTTTTAGCTTTGCCATATACCGGAGAATCCAAATTAATTCCTTCTTGAACAAATATAAGTTTACCACGGTAAAATGTTCTAAGGAGTAATCTCTACTTTTATATCTTCCTTCTTTTTGTAATATTAGAGTTCTTGCCTAATATAATTCACGCCCAGAGTTTATTCTGTGTTTATATGAGAGGAGATCAATTTGATCTGTTTCCAGGGTCTACAGCAGGCATAAAACCAAGCTGTGTCGATGAGTTTACGTTTTTTTGCTAATACAAAACGCTTCTTCTTGTTACTTTTTCATTTTTTTTTGCAGCCCACTGCGGGCGTATAAAGGCTCGATTCGTTTCGAATGAATCTGTTTTTTAAATTTTCTTAATAATTTTTTTTTTATATTTTTCTCACTGTTTTCTATTTTTCATTCGTTTTCTTTATTCTATTTTTTGATTTGTTTTTCAAGTCAGTAAATTTCTCTATTTGGGACCTGTTGTTAAGTCAAAACCAAGACTTGAAAATTCTCACCACAAATAGAATGGGTTGTGTGATGAAATAACAAATTAAAAACATTTTTTATCTTTGCAATATACCGGAGAACCCACGTAAATTCCTTCTTGAACAAATATATGTTTATCCCGGTAAAAAGTCCTAAAGAGTATTCTCTACTTTTATTTCTTGCCCAATGGTGTAATATAGGAGTTTTTGCCTCATATATTTCACACCCAGAATTTATTCTGAATTTATATGAAAGGAGATCAATTTGATCTGTTTCAAGTGTCTACAGCAGGTAGAAAACAAAGCTGTACCGATGAGTGTATGGTCTTCTGCTAACTCGAAACGCTTCTTCTTCTTCTTCTTTTTCTTTTTTCAGTCCACTGTGGGCGTATACAAGTTCGATTCGTTTTGAATGAATGTGTTTTTCAATTTTTTTAAAAAAAATTTTTAACAATTTTTTCTTCTATTTCTCTAAAATTTTTCAATTTTTTACTTATTTTCTTTATTCCATATATTTCATTTGTTTTTCAAGTCACTCAATTACGCTATTTGAGATCTGTTGATGAGGCAAAACTAAGACTTGAAACTTGTCACCGAATATATAATGGGTTGTGTGATGAAATAATAAATTAAAAACTTTTTTAGCTTTGCCATATACCGGAGAATCCAAATTAATTCCTTCTTGAGCATATATAAATTTACCCGGTAAAAAATACTAAAGAGTAACCTCTACATTAATTTCTTTCTCCTTGTTGTAATATAGGAGTTTTTGCCTCATATAATTCACACCCAGAATTTATTCTGTGTTTCTATGAGAGGAGATCAATTTGATCTGTTTCAAGCGTCTACAGCAGGCAGAAAACGAAGCTGTACCGATGAGTGTAAGGTTTTCTTCTAATACGAACCCCTTCTTCTTCTTACTTTTTCATTTTTTTTTGCAGCCGTATAAAGGTTCGATTCGTTTCGAATGAATCTGTTTTTTAAATTTTTTTAATAAATTCTTTTTTCTCACTGTTTTCAATTTTTCATTCGTTTTCTTCATTATATTTTTTCATTTGTTTTTCAAGTCAGTAAATTTCTCTATTTGGGTCCTATTGTTGAGTCAAAACCAAGACTTGAAACTTCTCACCAAAAATATAATGGGTTGTGTGATGAAATAGCAAAATAAAAACATTTTTAGCTTTGCCATATACCAGAGAATCCAAATTAATTCCTTCTTGAGCAAATATAAATTTACTCCGGTAAAAAATACTAAGGAGTAATCTCTACCTTTATTTCTTCCTCCTTATTGTAATATAGGAGTTTTTGCCTCATATAATTCAAACCCACAATTTATTCTGAGTTTTTATGAAAGGAGATTAATTTGATTGGTTTCACGCGTCTACAGCAGGCAGAAAACCAAGCTGTACCGATGAGTGTAAGGTTTTCTGCTAACACTAAAAGCTTCTTCTTCTTCCTTTTTTTTTTTTTCAGCCCACTACGGCAGTATACAGAGTCGTTCGTTTCAAATGAATTTGGTTTTTTAAATTTTTTTACATTTTTTTAATAAATTGTTTTTTCTATTTTTCTCAAATTCTTTTCAAATTTTCATTCGTTTTCGTTATTCTATTTTTTCATTTATTTTTCAAGTCAGTCAATTTCGCTATTTGGTTCATCTTGTTGAGTCAAAACCAAGAATTGAAACTTGTCACCAATAATATAATGGGTTGTTTGATGAAATAACATATTTATTTATTTATTTAGAACTTCATCAATGATCTGATTACTGAGTATACAAAAGTGAAATATAGCAATAAAATGACAAAAGCATACATAACCGTAATAACGAAAAAAGTATACATAACAATAATAATGAAAAACAAGTAACATTAACTAAGCTGATGTCTTATTAGACTTTTTGAAAGATGAAAGTCAATGCAATCAAACTGGCTGTTAAAGAGACGAGACATTGATGAAACCGGCTCGTGCATGCCATAGTTTGTACTACATATGCTGAAGAACAACGGAGAAGTCACAGTTCCTCAAGGAGCGCACGGGAACAGATATATTGAAAGTATTTAAGAGCTCAGGGGAGTTTATCACTCCTTTTATACACTGAAATGCAAAGACAACCCTGGAAGTTTTACGTCTATTCTCAAGAGAATCTAATGGAAAGAAAAAATTAACCTCTACCTTTATTTCTTCCTTCTTTTTGTAATATTAGAGTTTTTGTCTCATATAATTTACACCCAGAATTTATTCTGTGTTTATATGAGAGGCGATCAATTTGATCTGTTTCAAGGGTCTACTGCAGGCATAAAACCAAGCTGTGCCGATGAGTTTACGGTTTTCTGCTAATACGAAACGCTTCTTCTTGTTACTTTTACATTTTTTTTGCAGGCCACTGCGGGCGTATAAAGGCTCGATTCGTTTCGAATGAATCTGTTTTTTAAATTTTGTGATAAATTTTTTTTCTATTTTTCTCACTGTTTTCAATTTTAAATTTTTTAAAAAAAAATTTAAATTTTTTTTTTCTATTTCTCTAAAAATTTTCAATTTTTCACTTATTTTGTTTATTCCATTTTTTCTATTTGTTTTTCAAGTCACTCAATTACGATATTTGGTATCTGTTGATGAGTCAACCCTAAGGCTTGAAACTTGTCACCAAATATATAATGGGTTGTGTGATGAAATAACAAACTGAAAACATTTTTATCTTTGCATTATACCGGAGAATCCAAATAAATTCCTCCTTGAACAAATATAAGTTTACCTCGATAAAAAATCCTAAAGAGTAATGTAATGAGCCCACAGCCTCATCACTTTCTCCATTGCCCCAATAGGCTAAACGCCAAAGCCCTATCAATAACTTATCATATTTCACATTTGCATCATCATCGAATATCATACTCGAATATCAATAACATCCGGAAATTTCAATTCCCACGGTAGAGAAATTCTAAATTCTCTGTATACTTACATGCATTAGTTTCGCTTTCTAAGAGCAAATATTTCCGCATAAACAATGCGACACATTTCCACATTAGTTCCGCATGACCAATTGTTCAAAAAACAAACATTCCCCATATGTGAAAATGCAGTCGCATCACAATGGAATCAATGTCGTTTAACTCATAAAATGTCGCAACCCATTTTCAAGTACACGACGCTTATGCTCTTGAAAATTGACCGTCATATACACCCCACACCGCTGAAACTTGCATCATGAAAATAAACAAACATGCACCATATGTTTAACTTTGCCATGATGCAAGCCACTGCACTGCTGGTTGTGTCAATATGTCGGTATACATACAAATTATGTGTTCACTATTGACCAATAGCAGGTATTTTCTTCGCATTCTATTTGCTCATGCTTAAACGGCTTATACAGTTATGTATAACATTGCCCAATAGGAGCTATTCAGCCAATTCGGCTTATGTGCCTGAACGGCGTGCTGCTGCAATGATATTATGCAGCTGGGCGTGTCTCATTTTTTAAAGATGAGGAAGTAAATTCCTTCCACGCGGATTTCCGTGTTTTGAATGGCAAGTACTGAAACTGCCTAAATAAATAGCCGCGTTCTAACCAAGAACAGGCAGAGAGATTTTGGATCTTTCGGCAGTGAGATTTCGCAGTCACAATTCGGCAGTCAGTTTTCACTTTCAGTTTTGTAAAAGTCAAAAGAATAAGGTTGACCCCCCACCAGCGGTAAGGCAACCTATTCTATTCCACATTAAAATTAAAGAACAGTTTTAAATCATTCAGAAAAATTTATAAAAGAGTCAGTTCAAAAAGACGAGGTTGTGAAAATAAAGAAACAGCATTTAATAGAAAACAGTGTTTCATTTAATAATTAAAAATCAAACCCGAAGGGCCAGCGACCTTCTCCCTAGTGGAAAGTACATCGCAGTCCTTGTCGCGACGAACATAAAAGAGTAACCGGCGACAGAACAACTGGTGGCAGCGGTGGGACTTTATTACGCCAACCAAGGAAAAAGTAAAAAAAAAAAACACAACAAAAGGGTTCCTGGCACCCAAAACAAAAATGTACAATTAAAAGCCAAACAGTGTGTAAAATAAGTAAAATAACAAGAAAACAAATGTGTTACCCTAAATCTTTGTACGACGCAATTGAGGCACCAGATGCAGAGGAAGTGATTGTGATACCAGAGGAAGAAAGTGAAGAATACGACTACGAGTTCGAGCTCGATATCGATTCCGAGGAAGAAACCCCCACAGCAGACGAACTTTACCTGGAGATTCACAGGCAAATCACCCCAGAAATTGACGACGAAGCAACGTGGGACTTCGATACCTATAGACAGATTAAAGAACTCCTAGCCAATAGAAGAAATAATATGTAAGTAAAAAAAAAATATAATAAGTCTTTCATTTAAAAAAAAAAATTTTTTTTTATAAATATATATATATATATACTTAAGAAACAGTTATTAATAACTAATGAAGTGAAAATTAAAAAAAAAAACCTTTTATACAATTAAAAGTGAGTGGAAATTGTTGTAATTAACAAAACAAATTTTTTTTTCTAACCCAAGTGATTTTTTTGTTTCTTAAAATTCTTAAAATTCAATTTCCTCTTCTCTGAGTGGTAAAAAAAAAACATTTAAAATTTTTCCTATTTAAGATTAACTCAAGTGAGCTGTAGTGAAGTTTTTTTTCAAGAGACTCTTGAGTTTCCCTTTTTTCATTTGTTTTATGGTACATTGAGTTCGCTCCTCACTGCGATTCTCTCAAAAAATTTCAAGACTTCAAGATTGTTGTTACACGAGCTAAGAATTATTCAGCTCCGGCAAGTCAAAGCCGCAAACGTAATGGCGGCGGAGGTAGACCTGCTATTCTTGTTGGACAAGGTGCGCCAGCACTTCCTGCTCTTCCTGCACTTCCTGCACCTCCAGCAATAAACAGACTCTCGACTAGTGAGGCACGAAACCTCATACCCGAGTATGACGGCAATACGGAGGAGCTTCACAGGTTTTTAGCTTGTTGTGATATATTGTTCTCACAAGCCCAAACTGAGGCAGAGAAACTGTTGTACCTCAGCCTGTTAAAAACAAAGCTGACGGGTCCTGCCTATGATCTATTCAAGTATGGAGATTATCCTACTTGGGCAGAACTAAAAGCAGAGCTCAAGTCTCATTTTCAGGAGCATCGCCCGCGAATAGCTATACAGTGTGCTGCTACGCTTAAGACAAGCTCCAAGAGAAAATGTACAAGACTTTGCTCGCCGAGTAACCAAACAGTTAGCAGATTTAAATAATGCGACTTTAAATGAAGCCCCCCAGCTAGAATCAAGAGCGTTCCTACTTAGCGAAAATGAGCAAAATGCTATCAGGGTATTTGAAGATGGCATTAAAAATGACCAATTAAAAGTCATAATTAAAGCTCGCGCAGAGACTAGACTGCGAGCACTGATCACTTTCGCTATAGAGCACGATCAGAGAATAGAAGAGGCTCAACAAACCAATTCCCGCTCACCTCAAAATACTTCAATCATTACATGCGAGTATTGTGGGAAAATGGGCCACCGTAAAGAAAGTTCTTTTAAACGAAAACGACTCCCCCCATTTCCCTCATTTTCAAATATTAAGAATGAGGTCCATAGAATAATATGTGGATATTGCCACAAGGAAAATCATCGCACCCATGAGTGCAGAAAAAAGATATATGATGAACGCTTTACACTGAGCCCCCAACAAGGCCACAAACGTACAGCGTCATCATCACAACCACATTCAAGGTCCACAAAGGCAACCACAACCAGAGCAACCACGTCAATTTCGGCAAGTTAGGTGGTCAACACCCACAAATAAATTTACGGGAAACGAGTTTGCGCGGGAAGAATCGGACGGCGAATCTCCGCGCCAAATTATCTCTCAGGCCGTCATTCATCAGCAGCCGCTGAACTAGTAACCTCAAAAATAAGGTTACCTATAAGTTTAGAGCATAACACCCTTCTGATTTCGTTACCTCTAAACGTATCTATCAAACCCAGTACTACTTTTATAATAGATACTGGAGGAGAAATTAGTCTTCATAAGGCAGAATCAACTTATAATTTAGCCCTCGTATACGAAAACGAGCGCTGTACAATTTCAACTCTTGCTGGAGCTTATACGCCCACAATTGGCATACCCTACGCCAAAATTAATTTAGTTGACGGTATTACAATCGAACATCCATTTCATTTAATCCCAGGAGGTAGTAAATTAACTTACGATGGAATCCTAGGCATAGAATTCCTTACTAAATACAAATGCAACCTTAATTGTTCAGAAGGTTATATAGAATTGATGACGCCATCAATAGGCGTAATTAAAAATTACTCAAAACAATGCTATGAAAATAAAATTATCAGAGTTAGAGAAAATAAATATATACAGAGTAATAAAGCTGAGAAATCCACTAAAGAGGTAGATAAAATAAAAAATGAAAAATCAAATAAAACATATACAGAGGTATTTAAAAAAGCTAAGATACAAAATATAAAAGAGGAAGATAAGAAAAAAGTGCATTTTCAAATAAATATAAAAGAAAATGATTTAAAAGAGGAACCAATAAAAGTTCAAAAAAAATTACAAAACTTGGAACTTGCACCAAGTAAGCACATTGGCATGGACACGCGATGCTACGACAACGGTTCAGGCCAAAACATTTCATGTGATAGAGAATTAGGTACTCGACACTACGACTGTGGCCTAAATAAAGCTGACTGGAGCAATATAAATACCTAAGATAATCCCTTACAAAAGGAAGAACCAGAAAAAAGTGGTAAAACATATAAAGAAAATACAGCACTGATCTTCTTACAAATCATATATTACCTCTTTTAAAAATTATAAAAAGTTCAAAGCTTTCTCTAGAAAAAACCATCAGCTTAAACTCCAGTGTTTATCAAAAAAATTCGAAAGTTGTCAGGCCAGAAAAATCTGATAAAAGGGCCAGTAGGCAAAAAATTTAATACACTTGGTATTAAGGAAGAAAACAAAGATGACGAAATTCATTCAAAGGAACCACCTCTTACTCAAAATCAAATTATATTACCTCCTAGGTCGGAAGTCATAGTCAACATACCTAATAATGAAACTAGGGAATTATACTGCAAAAAGGAAGAGATTCTACCAGGAATTTTTATAGGGAATACTATAACCAAACCTGAAAACCAGGTAATCAAAATTCTGATGCTGAACACAAACGAAGAGGAAGCAGTTCTACCAATAAAAGAAATTAACCCATTTTGGGAATATTTAGGTGATTACGATATCATACAAGCTCAATATGATAATGACCCCGTAGAGAATAGGTTGAAAAAACTAGAAAACACCCTATGGTTGGATCATTGTAATAAGGAAGAAAGAAAAACCATACTAGACGTATGTCGACAATACAATGAGCTGTTCTATCTGGAGGATGACTTCCTTACTCCTTACTTGTACAGATGCAACAACGCACACAATACCAGTGAAAGTAGATACAACACCGATATACGTAAAACGATATCGTTTACCAGAATCCCAAAGAGATGAATTTGACAGGCAGATAGGCGAAATGCTGGATCAAGGAATCAAAAGTCCAAGCCGAAGCCCTTGGAATTCGCCTCTACTAATAGTCCTAAAGAAACCAGACGAAACTGGAAAGAAACGATGGCGAATCGTAGTGGACTTTAGGCGTCTAAGCGAAGCCACTGTAGGAGATGCCTACCCATTACCAAACATATTAGATCAGTTGGGACGATCTAGATATTTTTCAACCTTAAACTTGGCAAGCGGATTTCATCAGATTCCAATGGACGAAAAAGACAAAGAAAAACAGCCTTCAGTACACCATTTGGGCACTACCATTACAATCGTATGCCATTTGGGCTGAAAGGCGCCCCGGCCAATTTTCAGCGGCTGATGAACAATGTCTTGACTGGATTGCAAGGATTACACTGCTTTGTGTATCTCGATGACATTGTGATCTATGGATATACTCTAAAAGACCACAATGCAAAATTAGTACAAGTATTCGAAAGATTAAAAACTCATTTATTAAAATTACAGCCGGATAAATGCTACTTTCTTAAGAAAGAAATTGCTTATTAAGGGCATGTCGTGAGCGCAGAAGGAGTTCAACCAGATCCTTCAAAAATAACAGTAGTCAAAACTTATCCCAAACCTAAAAAACCAAAGGATGTCAAAGCATTCCTTGGATTTCTAGGATACTATAGGCGTTTCATACCAAACTTCTCAAAACTAGCCAAACCTTTAACAAAACTGCTAAAAAAAGATGTACCGTTCTTATGGGACAGCTTTTGTGACGAGTCTTTTAGAATTCTAAAAGAAAAACTGATCACTTCTCCTATACTTGCATACCCAGAATTTGATAAACAATGTATCATTACAACTGACGCAAGTAACATGGCAGTTGGTGCAGTTCTATCGCAATGCGAAATTGGTAAAGATCGACCCATATGCTATGCTAGTAGAACCTTAAATCCAGCAGAAACTAGGTATTCTACTATTGAGAAGGAACTACTGGCCATTGTATATGCAGTTGAACAATTTCGACTCTATGTATATGGTAGAAATTTTACCATCATAACGGACCACAAACCGCTAGTTTGGTTAATGAAATTAAAAGATTCCACTTCTCGACTCATGAGATGGCGAACTAAGTTGGAAGAGTATGACTACACTATCATACACAAACCAGGCACATTGAACGCCAACGCAGACGCCCTAATTAGAATAATTCCTACAGAGGAAGTAGTAGATGAAGAGAATGTTGTAAATATAATGACCAGAAATCAAGCAAAAATTCAAACCAATACGGCAAGCTTACCGAAACAGGATGACCTGTACAGTAAATATATTTCAGCTGTTCACCCAGCTAATAATTTAATAACGGAAAGCAGTGATCATTTGTTGAACCAAAAAGGTATCAACCACAAAGTCTTCTTATTACCAAAATCCGAAGGTGAAACCGAGGTTTATTTGAAAGACCTCTTTCCGGCTATGGAAACTACAGACTATATAAAATGCTATCAAATGAAGAAACATAGTTACATAATAGATAAAAGTGAAATACCTATGAGAACTATAGACGATCACAAACAGGTGTTAAACGTATTAACCCAATTTAAAAATCATGGTATTCAAAACAAATTTAATGAAATAAACCTATCACTTCCGAACATAGATTTATTAGCACTCTCAGAACTAAAGAATATGATTCATTTCTTATTCGGAAGCCAAATTCCTGTTAAAATTTTCTTATCTCGCGTAAAAGTAGTAACATGCACTGAAGAACAAAAACAAATAATAGAGACGTTTCATTTGTCTCCAATCGGAGGACATCAGGCAATTACACGTACAATTAAGAGGATCCAAACAATGTATAGTTGGCGCAGACTCAGTCAGGACGTGGAAAGTTTCATTAAGAAGTGCCCATCCTGTCAGGCCAATAAGCTCTCTAAGAATCCGAAAATCCCGATGAAAATTACCACAACCAGTTACAGACCTTTTGAGAAGGTATCACTAGATATAGTGGGACCACTCCCGGTTAGTCACGAAGACAACAGATTCCTCTTGACCTTCCAGGATGATTTTACAAAATATACGGAAGCGATACCTTTGCGCAATGCCGAAGCTCGAACAGTCGCCGAAGCATTCACTATAAAAATAGTCTGTAAACATGGATCTAATTTCCTGAGCGATATATTTACTCAAATGTGTAAGTTGTTAAAAATTTCCAAATTACAAACTACCCCATATCATCCGTAAACAAACGGAGCCTCGGAGCGAAGTCATAGGACTCTGGCCTAGTACTTACGCCATTACGTAAATCGCGATCCACTCACATGGGACACTTGGATCCCTTACGCAATGTTCGTATACAACACTAGCATACATTCTAGCACTGGATATTCCCCTTATGAACTCCTATACGGATTTCCCCCAAAAATACCTTCCACTATTAAAACTTCTCCAGTCATAAACTATAACTATGACAATTACGCGAATGAACTCAGAGCAAGACTTCAACACAGTCACCAAATTGCTCGGGAGAGTTTGATAAATGCGAAGGAAAAATCCAAACTTACGTATGATAAAAGTACTAAAGCCAAATCATATAATATTGGAGACAAAGTACTATTGAAAAATCATGCAAAAAAGAATAACTTATCTCCCTTATGGATTGGACCGTATGAAATAGTTGGAATTAATTCCACCGAGAACTCTACGATTAAGATAGGAAATAAGAATTAAACAGCGCATAACAATAATTTGAAATTATATATAGATTAACTTATAATCAAACATCCCCACTACAGGATTATCTTTTTGGCAATTGTTTTCTGGCAAGCAACACTGGCAACAGCAGCTAATGTGGAACCATTAAGCGTTACCCAATCAGGCGCTAACCCCGGAATATATTTCGAGGAAGTAGGACGAGCGGGATTATTCAGCAACGATTGGCAAGTAATTATCTACTACGAGCTTAGAGACTTCAACTTTGAATTAGAAAAATTAAGCAACTGTACAGAAAACGCTCTTATTCTTTGTGATTTAATAGAACGATATCATGAAATGTTACCTTTGGCGACGATAGCACACACCAATTACACACTAGCAATTGGGCACTAAGACAAAATTCACTCTTATTAAAACCTGAAACGGGACGGTTTAAGAGAGGCTTGTTTAACGCGGTAGGCATGTTGAGCAAAACTTTATTCGGAACACTAGATGCTGATGACGCACTAGAGCTAAACTCACATATTGAGAAATTAAATGATGATCACGAATACTTATCACATTTAATTAAAAACCAAACCCTCATAATAGACACTACAGTAAACATTTTTATCAAAACCCGTTTAGCAATTAAGGAACAGTTTATACACATAGAAGATAAACTGACGACCTTAAGATCAGCAGTAAACAAAATCAACACACAGATACTCCACCAAAACATAACCACGGACTTAGAAACCATGGTCTCTTTAACAGCACTGATGATGTTACGTTTTCAATCTACTCAAAATCTATTAATCGATCTAGTAACTGACGTACGCCACGGAAAACCCCATCCTTCAATTATCACACCTGACCAAATGAGAATGATTTTAGAAACAATACAGAAAGAAATCGCCGACACCCTCACATTACCCATAAATAAAGATAAAAACAGTTTATTACAATTATATCAAATTAGTTCCGTTCGTACACCCATAGTCGACAATAGAATAATATTCCACCTCAAAATTACACTCCCCTTCAAGGAAAAATATCAATTAATAAAAGTATATCCACTACCCACTTCATACAAAGATCAATTTGCATACATTAAACCTTCTTTAGAATATCTTGTCGTTGATTACAATAGAGAACATTATTACCCCTTGAATAGAATAGACCTTCAAAATTGTCAGACACATGATCTAGTATCATATCTGTGTCGAATAATCCATCCTATTTTCAATGTTTATTCAAGCAACAACCTGTGTGAAATAGATTTACTAAAACATAGCAACAAAATACCATCGCACTGTAAGATCCAAACAGTACCTCAGTTAGATTTTTGTATTTAACTGTCTCAACCAAACAAATGGCTATTCTCCATGCAAAATCCAGTTACTATTGATACTGTTTGCGGAGATGAAATTAACTCCAGATTGCTACAAAACACTGGAGTAGCTCAAATAGCTTCAGGCTGTTACTTAAGGACTAGAGATATAGTCATACAAGCACATAATGTAAAACAAACAGAGCTCAATAATCATTACCCACCTTCTCTTAACCTCACATATACAATGCCACAAATAAAACAAGAGAGCCCTATAGCAAAACAAGTACATGTAATTAGATTTCACGACAACCAGGAATTACAAGAACTTAATACCACTATAAAACAAGAGGAAAAAGACCTAGAATCACATAGATTAAAAAACTTGTCATTTCACGACATACATCATTACACGCTATCCTACTCAATAATTATCATTGTAATTATTGTCTTTGGAGCAATACTATCGAGAAAAAAGTTGCTAAAAAGGGAAAATTAAGAAGATAGTAATGATCACTTGGAGGAAGTTAAGCATGACACTTCCAACCAACTGATCATGAAAACCGAACATTTACATACATACAGTAGCTAAAGCAAAAATGCGCAGAAACCAATTTCCACAAGCTTTAATTTTTTACTCAGATACACATAAAAAAAAAAACTTACAAAAGCCATATGTACAAAAAAAAGAGAGAAAGAAGAAATAAGCTTAATTAAACTTAAAATTTTATATGTAACTCCTAACATTAGTGAAAATTTTCTTTTATAATGATTAACGCCTAACTATATGCAAATATTTTTAAACCTTTTGAACTGTTCATTATTTTTAAACATAATATTACTTACTACATAAATAAGAAAAAAGACGAGAATTGTACAACTACATATTAGAAAAAAAGGGACTTTATATTTTATACTTTTTTAATTGTTATATCCCATAGACTAGATACAATTAGATAAGTTAATTAAGGCCTGAAAATATGCAAATGTTTTACTTTCAACAAGCAAATTAATGTAACTAGAATAATCCTAAAGATATGCAATAATATAACCAATAACTATTGATGAAATTAATGTATCTAGAATAACCCTAACAATATGCAATAAGACGACTGACAACTAGCTTAGAGATATAAAACTAAAGAATTAATTAATATAAGAAAAGATTAGCACACTGTGGAACCAGACTCCGAACTCACTTATCAAGCGGAAAGTTCACTCCTGAGCTTTCTTTTTCTAAGGGGAATGGTGTAATGAGCCCACAGCCTCATCACTTTCTCCATTGCCCCAATAGGCTAAACGCCAAAGCCCTATCAATAACTTATCAAATTTCACATTTGCATCATCATCGAATATCATTCTCGAATATCAATAACACCCGGAAATTTCAATTCCCACGGTAGAGAAATTCTAAATTCTCTGGGAGGATATTTCAAAAAAACTTTCAAAAATTCATCCTAAAACCAAATGTATACTTACATGCATTAGTTTCGCTTTCTAAGAGCAAATATTTCCGCATAAACAATGCGACACATTTCCACATTAGTTCCGCATGACCAATTGTTCAAAAAACAAACATTCCCCATATGTGAAAATGCAGTCGCATCACAATGGAAGCAATGTCGTATAACTCTTAAAATGTCGCAACCCATTTTCAAGTACACGACGCTTATGCTCTTGAAAATTGACCGTCATATACACCCCACAGCGCTGGGTCTTGCATCATGAAAAATAAACAAACAATCACCATATGTTTACCTTTGCCATGATGCAAGCCACTGCACTGCTGGTTGTGACAATATGTCGGTATACATACAAATTATGTGTTCACTATTGACCAATAGCAGGCATTTTCTTCGCATTCTCTTTGCTCATGCTTAAACGGCTTATACATGTTATGTATAACATTGCCCAATAGAAGCTATTCAGCCAATTCGGCTTATGTGCCTAAACGGCGTGCTGTTGCAATGATATTATACAGCTGGGCGTGTTTCATTTTTTAAAGATGAGGAAGTAAATTCTCTCTACGCGGATTTCCGTGTTTTGAATGGCAAGTACTGAAACTGCCTAAATAAATAGCCGCGTTCTAACCAAGAACAGGCAGAGAGTTTTTGGATCTTTCGGCAGTCAGGTTTCGCAGTCACATTTCGGCAGTCAGTTTTCTCTTTCAGTTTTGTAAAAGTCAAAAGAATAAGGTTGACCCCCCACCAGCGGTAAGGCAACCTATTCTATTCCACATTAAAATTAAAGAACAGTTTTAAATCATTCAGAAAAATTTATAAAAGAGTCAGTTCAAAAAGACGCGGATGTGAAAATAAAGAAACATCATTTAATAGAAAACAGTGTTTCATTTAATAATTAAAAATCAAACCCAAAGGGCCAGCGACCTTCTCCCTAGTGGAAAGTACATCGCAGTCCTTGTCGCGACGAACATAAAACGAGGAGTCCGCGACAGAAGAGTAATCTCTACTTTTATTTCTTCACCCTGGGTATAATATAGGAGATTTTGCCTCATATAATTTACACCCGGAATTTACTCTGGGTTTATATGAAAGGAGATCAATTTGATCTGTTTCATGCGTCTACAGCAGGCAGAAAAGCAAGCTGTGCCGATGAGTTTAAGGTTTTCTGCTAATACGAAACGATTCTTCTTCTTACTTTTTCATTTTTTCAGCCCATTGCGGGCGTATACAGTTTCTATTCGCTTCAAATGAATTTGGTTTTTTAATTTTTTTTAAATTTTCTTAATATCTATTTTTTTCTATTTTTTTTTCATTTTTTCATTTGTTTCGTGTATTCTATTTTTTCATTTGTTTTTCAAGTCACTCAATTACGCTATTTGGTACGTGTTAATGAGTCAAAACTAAGACTTGAAACTTCTCACCAAAAATGTAATGGGTTGTGTGATGAAATAGCAAATTAAAAACATTTTTAGCTTTGCCATATACCGGAGAATCCAAATTAATTCCTTCTTGAGCAAATATAAATTTACCCCGGTAAAAAATACTAAGGAGTAATCTCTACCTTTACTTCTTCCTCCTTGTTGTAATATAAGAGTTTTTGCCACATATAATTCAAGCCCACAATTTATTCTGAGTTTATATGAAAGGAGATCAATTCGATTGGTGTCACGCGCCTACAGCATGCAGAAAACCAAGCTGTACCGATGAGTGTAAGGTTTTCTGCTAACACAAAACGCTTCTTCTTCTTCCTTTTTTTTCAGCCCACTGCGGCAGTATACAGTTTCGTTCGTTTCAAATGAATTTGGTTTTTTTAATTTTTTTTTTTTAATTTTTTATAATAAATTGTTTTTTCTATTTTTCCCAAACTCTTTTCAAATTTTCATTAGTTTTCTTCATTCTATTTTTTCATTTGTTTTTCAAGTCAGTCAATTTCACTATTTGGGACCTCCTACTGAGTCAAAACCAAGACTTGAAACTTGTCACCAAAAATATAATGGATTGTGTGATGAAATAACAAATTAAAAACTTTTTTAGCTTTGCCATATACCGGAGAATCCAAATTAATTCCTTCTTGAGCAAATATAAATTTACCCCGGTAAAAAATACTAAGGAGTAATCTCTACCTTTACTTCTTCCTCCTTGTTGTAATATAAGAGTTTTTGCCACATATAATTCAAGCCCACAATTTATTCTGAGTTTATATGAAAGGAGATCAATTCGATTGGTGTCACGCGCCTACAGCATGCAGAAAACCAAGCTGTACCGATGAGTGTAAGGTTTTCTGCTAACACAAAACGCTTCTTCTTCTTCCTTTTTTTTCAGCCCACTGCGGCAGTATACAGTTTCGTTCGTTTCAAATGAATTTGGTTTTTTTAATTTTTTTTTTTTAATTTTTTATAATAAATTGTTTTTTCTATTTTTCCCAAACTCTTTTCAAATTTTCATTAGTTTTCTTCATTCTATTTTTTCATTTGTTTTTCAAGTCAGTCAATTTCACTATTTGGGACCTCCTACTGAGTCAAAACCAAGACTTGAAACTTGTCACCAAAAATATAATGGATTGTGTGATGAAATAACAAATTAAAAACTTTTTTAGCTTTGCCATATACCGGAGAAGCCAAATTAATTCCTTCTTGAGCAAATATAAATTTACCCCGGTAAAAAATACTAAGGAGTAATCTCTACCTTTACTTCTTCCTCCTTGTTGTAATATAGGAGTTTTTGCCACATATAATTCAAACCCACAATTTATTCTGAGTTTATATGAAAGGAGATTAATTTGATTGGTGTCACGCATCTACAGCAGGCAGAAAACCAAGCTGTACCGATGAGTGTAAGGTTTTCTGCTAACACGAAACGCTTATTCTTCTTCCTTTTTCTTTTTTTTTCAGCCCACTGCAGGAGTATACAGTTTCGATTCGTTTCAAATGAATTTGGTTTTTTAAATTTTTTTAAATTTAATTAATAAATTTTTTTTTCTATTTTTCTCAAACCCTTTTCAATTTTCATTACGTTTTCTTTATTCTATTTTTTCATTTGATTTTCATGTAAGTCAATTTCGCTATTTGGGGCCTCTTGTTTAGTCAAAACCAAGACTTGAAACTTGTCACCAAAAATATAATTGGTTTTGTGATGATATCACAAATTTAAAACATTTTTTAGCTTTGCCATATACCGGAGAATCCAAATAAATTCCTTCTTGAACAAATATAAGTTTACCCCGATAAAAAATCCTAAATACTAATCTCTACATTTATTTCTTCCTCCCTGGTGTAATACAGGATTTTTTGCCTCATACATATACTTCACACCCAGAATTTATTCTGAGTTTATATGAGAGGAGATTAATTTCATCTGTTTCAATCGTACCGATGTGTGTAAAGTTTTCTGCTAAGACGAAATGCTTCTTCTTCTTCCTTTTCCTTTTTTCAGCCCACTGCGGCGTATACAGTATCGATTCGTTTCAATTGAATTCGGTTTTTTTAAATTTTTTTAATAAATTTTTTTCTCTATTTTTCTCAAATTTTTTTTTCAAATTTTCATGTCTTTTCTTTATTCAATTTTTTCATTTGTTTTTCAAATCACTCAATTTCGCTATTTGGGACTTGTTGTTGAATCAAAACCAAGACTTGAAACTTGTCACAAAAATATAATGGGTTGTGTGATGAAATATCAAATTAAAAACATTTTTTTATCTTTGCAATATACCGGAGAATCCACATAAATTCCTTCTTGAACAAATATAAGTTTACTCCGGTAAAATGTTCTAAGGAGTAATCTCTACTTTTATTTCTTCACCCTGGGTGTAATATAGGAGTTTTTGTCTCATATAATTCACACCCGGAATTTATTCTGGATTTATATGAAAGGAGATCAATTTGATCTGTTTCAAGGGTCTAGAGCAGGCATAGAACCAAGTAGTGCCGATGAGTTTACGGTTTTCTGCTAACACGAAACGCTTCTTGTTCTTCTTCCTTTTTCTTTTTTTATCACACTGCGGGCGTATACAGTATCGATTCGTTTCAATTGAATTCGGTTTTTTTAAATTTTTTTAACAAATTTTTTTCTCTATTTTTCTCAAATTTTTTTTCAATTTTTCATTTCTTTTCTTTATTCTATTTTTTCATTTGTTTTTCAAGTCAGTCAATTTCGCTATTTGGGGCCTCTTATTGAGTCAAAACCAAGATTTGAAGCTTGTCACCAAAAATATAATTGGTTTTGTGAAGAAATCACAAATCTAAAACATTTTTTAGCTTTGCCATATACCGGAGAATCCAAATAAATTAATTCTTGAACAAATATAAGTTCACCCCGATAAAAAATCCTAAGTACTAATCTCTACTTTTATTTCTTCCTCCTTGGTGTAATACAGGATTTTTTTCCTCATACATATATTTCACACCCAGAATTTATTCTGAGTATTTGAGAGGAGATTAATTTCATCTGTTTCTATCGTACCGATGATTGTAAAGTTTTCTGCTTCTTCCTCCTTTTCCTTTTTTTCTTTTTTAAGCGCACTGCGGGCGTATACAGTATCGATTCGTTTCAATTGAATTCGGTTTTTTTAAATTTTTTTAATAAATTTTTTTCTCTATTTTTCTCAAATTTTTTTTTCAATTTTTCATTTTTTTATTTATTCTATTTTTTCATTTGTTTTTCAAATCACTCAATTTCGCTATTTGGGACTTGTTGTTGAATCAAAACCAAGACTTGAAACTTGCCACCAAAAATATAATGGGTTGTGTGATGAAATAACAAATTAAAAACATTTTTTATCTTTGCAATATACCGGAGAATCCACATAAATTCCTTCTTGAACAAATATAAGTTTACCCCGGTAAAATGTTCTAAGGAGTAATCTGTACTTTTATTTCTTCACCCTGGGTGTAATATAGGAGTTTTTGCCTCATATAATTCACACCCGGAATTTATTCTGGGTTTATATGAAATGAGATCAATTTGATCTGTTTCAAGGGTCTACAGCAGTCATAAGACCAAGTTGTGCCGATGAGTTTACGGTTTTCTGCTAACAAACAACCCTTCTTCTTCTTCTTCCTTTTTCTTGTTTTATCCCACTGTGGGCGTTTATAGGTTCGATTCGTTTTAAATGAATGTGGTTTTTTAAATTTTTTAAAAAAAAATTTTAACAATTTGTTTTTCTATTTCTCTAAAATTTTCCAATTTTTTACTTATTTTCTTTATTCCATTTTTTCCATTTGTTTTTCAAGTCACTCAATTACGCTTTTTGGGATCTGTTGATGAGTCAAAACTAAGACTTGAAGCTTGTCACCAAATATATAATGGGTTGTGTGATGAAATAGCAAATTAAAAACATTTTTAGGTTTGCCATATACCGGACAATCCAAATAAATTCCTTCTTAAGAAAATATAAATTTACCCCGGGAAAAAATACTAAAGGGTAACCTCTACGTTAATTTCTTCCTCCTTGTTTTAATATAGGAGTTTTTTCCTCATATAATTCACACCCAGAATTTATTCCGGGTTTATATGTGAGGAGATCAATTTGATCTGTTTCAAGCTTCTACAGTAGGCAGAAAATCAAGCTGTACCGATGATTGTAAGGTTTCCTGCTAATACGAAATGCTTCTTCTTCTTACTTTTTCATTTTTTTAGCCCATTGCGGGCGTATACAGTTTCGATTCGTTTCAAATGAATTTGTTTTTTTAAATTTTTTTAATAATTGTGTTTTTTTATTTTTCTCAATTTTTTTTAATTTTTTCATTTGTTTCTTTTATTCTTTTTTTTCATTTGTTTTTCAAGTCACTCAATTACGCTATTTGGTACCTGTTGATGAGTCAAAACTAAGACTTGAAACTTGTCACCAAATATATAATGGGTTGTGTGATGAAATAATAAATTAAAAAGTTTTTTAGCTTTGCCATATACCGGAGAATCCAAATTAATTCCTTCTTGAGCAAATATAAATTTACCCCGGTAAAAAATACTAAGGAGTAATCTCTACCTTTATTTCTTCCTCCTTGTTGTAATATAGGAGTTTTTGCCTCATATAATTCAAACCCACAATTTATTCTGAGTTTATATGAAAGGAGATCAATTTGATTGGTGTCACGCGTCTATAGCAGGCAGAAAACCAAGCTGTACCGATGAGTGTAAGGTTTTCTGCTAACAAGGAACGCTTCTTCTTCTTCCTTTTTTTTCAGCCCACGGCGGGAGTATACAGTTTCGATTCGTTTCAAATATATTTGGTTTTTCAATTTTTTTTAAATTTATTTAATAATTTTTTTTTTCTATTTTTCTCAAACTCTTTTCAATTTTTCATACGTTTTCTTTATGCTATTTTTTCATTTGTTTTTCAAGTCAGTCAATTTCACTATTTGGGGCCTCTTGTTGAGTCAAAACCAAGACTTGAAACTTGTCACCAAAAATATAATTGATTTTGTGATGAAATAACAAGTTTGAAACATTTTTTAGCTTTGCCATATACCGGAGAATCCAAATAAATTCCTTCTTGAACAAATATAAGTTTACCCCATTAAAAAATCCTAAATACTAATCTCTACTTTTATTTCTTCCTCCTTGGTGTAATACAGGATTTTTTGCCTCATACATATATTTCACTCCCAGAATTTATTCTGAGTTTATATGAGAGGAGATCAATTTCATCTGTTTCAATCGTACCGATGTGTGTAAAGTTTTCTACTAACCCGAAACTCTTCTTCTTCTTCCTTTTCCTTTTTTCTTTTTTCAGCCCATTGCGGGCGTATACAGTATCGATTCGTTTTAATTGAATTTGGTTTTTTTTTAATTTTTTTAATAAATTTTTTTCTCTATTTTTCTAAAATTTTTTTTCAATTTTTCATTTCTTTCCTATATTCTATTTTTTCATTTCTTTTTCAAGTCAGTAAATTTCTCTATTTGGGACCTGTTGTTGAATCAAAACCAAGACTTGAAACTTCTCACCAAAAATATAATGGGTTGTGTGATGAAATAGCAAATTAAAAACATTTTTTATCTTTGCAATATACCGGAGAACCCACGTAAATTCCTTCTTGAACAAATATATGTTTATCCCGGTAAAAAGTCCTAAAGAGTATTCTCTACTTTTATTTCTTCCCCAATGGTGTAATATAGGAGTTTTTGCCTCATATATTTCACACCCAGAATTTATTCTGAATTTATATGAAAGGAGATCAATTTGATCTGTTTCAAGTGTCTACAGCAGGTAGAAAACCAAGCTGTACCGATGAGTGTATGGTCTTCTGCTAACACGAAACGCTTCTTCTTCTTCTTCTTCCTTTTTCTTTTTTCAACGCACTGTGGGCGTATACAAGTTCGATTCGTTTTGAATGCATGTGGTTTTTAAAATTTTTTTAAAAAAATTTTTAACTATTTTTTTTTCCATTTCTCTAAACATTTTCAATTTTTTACTTATTTTCTTTATTCCATATCTTTCATTTGTTTTTCAGGTCACTGAATTACGCTATTTGGGATCTGTTGATGAGTCAAAACTAAGACTTGAAACTTGTCACCAAATATATAATGGGTTGTGTGATGAAATAATAAATTAAAACTTTTTTAGCTTTGCCATATATGGGAGAAACCAAATTAATTCCTTCTTGAGCAAATATAAATTTACCCAGGTAAAAAATACTAAAGAGTAACCTCTACCTTAATTTCTTTCTCCTTGTTGTAATATAGGAGTTTTTTCCTCATATAATTCACACCCAGAATTTATTTTGTGTTTATATGGGAGGAGATCAATTTGATCTGTTTCAAGCGTCTGCATCAGGCAGAAAACGAAGCAGTACCGATGAGTGTAAGGTTTTATGCTAACACGAAACGCTTATTCTTCATCCTTTTTCTTTTTTTCGGCCCACTACGGGAGTATACAGTTTCGAATCGTTTCAAATGAGGTCGGTTTTTTAAATTTTTATAAATTTTTGTAATAAATTGTTTTTTCTATTTTTCTCAAACTCTTTTCAAATTTTCATTAGTTTCCTTCATTCTATTTTTTCATTTGTTTTTCAAGTCAGTCAATTTCGCTATTTGGGACCTCCTGTTGAGTCAAAACCAAGACTTGAAACTTGTCACCAAAAATATAATGGATTGTGTGATGAAATAACAACTTAAAAACTTTTTTAGCTTTGCCATATACCGGAGAATCCAAATTAATTCCATCTTAAGCAAATATAAATTTACCCCGGTAAAAAATACAAAGGAGTAATCTCTAACTTTACTTCTTCCTCCTTGTTGTAATATAGGAGTTTTTGCCACATATAATTCAAACCCACAATTTATTCTTAGTTTATATGAAAGAAGATCAATTTGATTGGTGTCACGCGTCTACAGCAGGCAGAAAACCAAGCTGTACCGATGAGTGTAAGGTTTTCTGCTAACACATAACGCTTCTTCTTCTTCCTTTTTTTTCAGGCCACTGCGGCAGTATACAGTTTCGCTCGTTCAAATGTATTTGGTTTTTTAAATTTTTTTTAATAAATTGTTTTTTCTATTTTTCTCAAACTCTTTTCAAATTTTCATTAGTTTTCTTCATTCTATTTTTTCGTTTGTTTTTCAAGTCAGTCAATTTCGCTATTTGGGACCTCCTGTTGAGTCAAAACCAAGACTTGAAACTTGTCACCAAAAATATAATGGATTGTGTGATGAAATAACAAATTAAAAACTTTTTCAGCTTTGCCATATACCGGAGAATCCAAATTAATTCCTTCTTGAGCAAATATAAATTTACCCCGGTAAAAAATACAAAGGAGTAATTTCTACCTTTACTTCTTCCACCTTGTTGTAATATAGGAGTTTTTGCCTCATATAATTCAAACCCACAATTTATTCTGAGTTTATATGAAAGGAGATCAATTTGATTTTTGTCTCGCGTCTACAGCAGGCAGAAAACCAAGCTGTACCGATCAGTGTAAGGTTTTCTGCTAACACAAAACGCTTATTCTTCTTCCTTTTTCTTTTTTTTCAGCCCACTGCAGGAGTATACAGTTTCTATTCGTTTCAAATGAATTAGGTTTTTTAAATTTTTTTAAATTTATTTAATAAATTTTTTTTTCTATTTTTCTCAAACCCTTTTAAATATTCCATACGTTTTCTTTATTCTATTTTTTCATTTGTTTTTCATGTAAGTCAATTTCGCTATTTGGGGCCTCTTGTTGAGTCAAAACCAAGACTTGAAACTTGTCCCCAAAAATATAATTGGTTTTGTGATGATATCACAAATTTAAAACATTTTTTAGCTTTGCCATATACCGGAGAATCCAAATAAATTCCTTCTTGAACAAATATAAGTTTACCCCGATAAAAAATCCTAAATACTAATCTCTACTTTTATTTCTTCCTCCTTGGTGTAATACAGGATTTTTTGCCTCATACATATATTTCACACCCAGAATTTATTCTGAGTTTATATGAGAGGAGATTAATTTCATCTGTTTCAATCGTACCGATGTGTGTAAACTTTTCCGCTAAGACGAAACGCTTCTTCTTATTCTTCCTTTTCCTTTTTTCAGCCCACTGCGGGCGTATACAGTATCGATTCGTTTCAATTGAATTTGGTTTTTTTGAATTTTTTTAATAAATTTTTTTCTCTATTTTTCTCAAATTTTTTTTTCAAATTTTCATTTCTTTTCGTTATTCTATTTTTTCATTTGTTTTTCAAATCACTCAATTTCGCTATTTGGGACTTGTTGTTGAATCAAAACCAAGACTTGAAAATTGTCACCAAAAATATAATGGGTTGTGTGATGAAATATCAAATTAAAAACATTTGTTATCTTTGCAATATACCGGAGAATCCACATAAATTCCTTCTTGAACAAATATAAGTTTACTCCGGTAAAATGTTCTAAGGAGTAATCTCTACTTTCATTTCTTCACCCTGGGTGAAATATAGGAGTTTTTGTCTCATATAATTCACACCCGGAATTTATTCTGGATTTATATGAAAGGAGATCAATTTGATCTGTTTCAAGGGTCTAGAGCAGGCATAGAACCAAGTAGTGCCGATGAGTTTACGGTTTTCTGCTAACACGAAACGCTTCTTGTTATTCTTCCTTTTTCTTTTTTTATCACACTGTGGGCGTATACAGGTTCGATTCGTTTTGAATGAATGTGGTTTTTTAAATTTTTTAAAAGAATTGTTTAACAATTTTTTTTTTCTATTTCTCTAAAAATTTTCAATTTTTTACTTATTTTCTTTATCCCATTTTTTTCATTTGTTTTTCAAGTCACTCAATTACGCTATTTGGGGACTGTTGATGAGTCAAAACTAAGACTTGAAACTTGTCACTAAATATATAATGGGTTGTGTGATGAAAAAATATATTAAAAACTTTTTTAGCTTTGCCATATACCGGAGAACCCAAATAAATTGCTTCTTGAGCAAATATAAATTTACCCCGATAAAAAATACTAAGGAGTACTCTCTATCTTTACTTCTTCCTCCTTGTTGTAATATAGGAATTTTTGCCTCATATAATTCAAACCCACAATTTATTCTGAGTTTATATGAAAGGAGATCAATTTGGTTGGTGGCACGCGTCTACAGCAGGCAGAAAACCAAGCTGTACCGATGAGTGTAAGGTTTTCTGCTAACACAAAACGTTTCTTCTTCTTCCTTTTTCTTTTTTTTCAGCCCACTGCGGCAGTATACAGTAGTAGTGTAGCTATGTATGTTCTGGCGCACTGTTTTAGCTTCCAGGATTTCGCCACAGATGCTGCCGCCGTCGCTAGGTGGTTTGAGCCCATACTAAATGTAAGTTTGTGTCTTGGCTGTATTGGTTTGTGCCTTGGATACACCATTGTGTCTTGGGTGCACCATTGAGTCTCGACTGCGCCCTAGCGGGATTAACCGGTACTACCGGGATGTATCATTTGGTCTTGACTGCGCCCTAGCGGCATTAGCAGGTACTACCAGCATGTTCCGGTTTTCTAGCGACATCTGTTCGGGCGCAAACGCCATTTCTTGAGTAAGGTTCCCTAGCGGCGTTAGCCGGAACTACCAGCATGCCTTGGCTTTGCTGTTTTCTTTTATTGGCGGGAGAGTTCAGAATCATTCGAATTTTACAACATGACATCACCATGAACAGATTCTAGAAGATGTCAGTGAGACATTAGCCGACACTGCCAGCATGCTCCGGTACTACGGCTTTCTTGGATGTGTGGTACGGTTCTCTTGGTAGTTTTTGTTTCACTTTTGGCCCACACGTGGCAGCATGCAACGGTTTTGGGAAGTTGTTTGCTTCACTTTTGCCCGCACGTGGCAGCATGCAACGGTTTTCGGAAGTTTTTGGCTTCACTTTTTTGGATGTATGGTGCGCCTAAATGTAGGCTTTTGTGTTTTCAAGTTTTGCGCCTGGTTTTGAATTAATATTAGTAATAATTCATATTTCTTGAGCGCCTAAATGTAGGCTTTTGGTTTTGAACTAATAATTAAAGTTAATAGTAGGAAATTTTTGCTCATGCCAATGGATACTAGATGGTGGGTATGTGGGGGGGATAATAAACATAGGGAGGGGTTAATGAAAGTTTCATCAGAAATGCTCTACGGGCTCTGGTTTTCGAGATATTTGCGTATTAATAATTCAAGTTATTTTTGCTCATGGAAATGGATTCTTGGCGGTGTGGAGTGGGAGTTTTCATCAGAAATCCTCTACGGGCTTTGGTTTTCGAGATATTAGCGACATCTTTTTAAGCGCAAAACGCCATTTCTTGAGTAAGGTACCCTAGCGGCCTTAGCCGGAACAACCACCATACCTTGGTTTTGCTGTTTTCTGTGATTAGCGGGAGTGTTCTAGATATCGGCATGACGTCATCATGGTTTTGCTGCACCTAAATAAGTTTTCTTGCAGGGAAGTTGTAGATATAGGATTGTATGGGTGTGTTGGATTGGGCTACG
Organism: Dioctria rufipes; assembly: GCA_963924295.1. Lineage (NCBI taxonomy): Eukaryota > Metazoa > Arthropoda > Insecta > Diptera > Asilidae > Dioctria > Dioctria rufipes. Next base: position 654,560 of record CAWUPM010000828.1, read on the forward strand.
TTACCTGTTCCAAGGCTTGGGTAGAATATGTGTGTGTGTGTGTGTGTGTGTGTCTTATCATATTATGAGCGGAACGCCGGATACTGTACCATGGTGGCATTACTCCATTTCATCAGATCAACAAGTGGCAACCGCTGAAAGAATCTAAGTCTAGTGTAAATAAATTATGTATTATAGTTTTAGTTTCATTTATTAAAGTAATTAAAATATTGTAATTATAAATTTATTTGAAATTGTATTATAGGTGTTTTTCAAGAAAATATAAAACATCTTTTTTGTTGATCCAAGAATTGTGTTTTGATGAAAATCCGAGCCATTTAATGTAAGCTTTATCTCCACTCTTCTGTAAGATTTTCTCTACGAGGTATTGGTTTTGGTTTATAACTTTCAGCAGCTCCAATTCGCAAAAGCATCCTGTGATTGGATTTCCTTGATAATCTTCCAGCCGATATGTGATGGGGTTTGTGTTTTGAACATTAATAATTTTAAAAATCTCAGCTGTCCAGTTTGGTGTATAGCCTTTCTCAAATATATGCTTGTATTTGCTGATGCGTACAAAATCCCCAACTTTATACTTTGCAGGAACAACAATTTTTATATGATTGTATACAGTTGAAAGCAGTTGTTTCTCATTGGAGATGTTGATATCACGGGGTCTCATTTTTGTAGTTCGATGTATTCTTGAGTTGTATACTACTACTACTCCACTGATAAGTTCCATTAAAACTGAATTCTTTCCACATCATATCCTTCAGAGTTCGGTTAAATCGTTCCACTATTGATGCTTTGAAGAAACTGTACGTAGAGTAATGATTAATTGCATGCTTCATCATTAGATTTTTAAAGAGGCTGTTTTAGAACTCCTTTCCATCATCAGTCTGCAGATTTTTAGGTATTCGGCCCTCGCTTAATATAGATTGCATGGCATCTCTTACTTCTGCACCAGTTTTTCTTTTAATTGGAATTGCCAATGCATATTTGGAGAAGGTATCAATTACTGTCAGCAGATAGCGGTAACCATTGTTCACATACTTGTAGGGATCCATTTCAACCAAGTCTGCCTGCCATGAGTCATCTAGACCTTTGATGATCACACGACGTCGTTTGAAATTTTTTCTCGCTGGTTTATGCAGCTCATTTACCACTTGTCTCTTACTCATCGTAATTATAAATGAAACCGATTTCTCAAGAGTTTTTACTCATATACACCATCTTTCGGTGACAAGTTTTTCTTATTTATTACTGAAGTAAACAGATAGTTTTCAATCTTCGTGATTTCATCATTGATATATGGCGTTAAATTTGCTACCTCTATATTAATAGTTTTTTTTATTTCTTCAACACTTGTTTTAATTTTCTTGTCAACATAGTCTTTGGTAGTAGCATCATCATTTTTAAGGGGTTCACCAAGGCGTTTTATACACTTTGAGTTTAGATCGTAGTCTCCGTTTATCGTTAAATTAAATCCAATACCCCGCTCTCCTTGTTCACCAGCTGGACCTTGTGCTCCTTGTTTACCAGCTGGTCCTTGAATTCCTTGTTCACCGGCTGGTCCCTGAGCTCCTGTTGGTCCACGTTCACCTGCTTTCCCAAGATATCCCCGCTTAGAGAATCGTCCAAACTTGTCAACGCTCATCTGTAGATTGTGTAGAAGTATGGCAATGGAGTAGTATTTAAACTATAATATCTGCTTCTCGCAACTCCTCCAGTATAGATACAATTTCATTGTTGTGACTGGTGTTTCCAGCCTGCTTTAATGCCATTAGAAGGCGCAGTCTATCCACTAATTCATTTGGATCATCCCAGTAAATGTGATCAATGTTTTCTTTAGGCAGACGCATTAGTCCCATGCATTTATGCTGTATAAGTTTACTGATTATGGCTTTATGCTTAGCCGCTCTAGTAGCTTTATTTTTCCATCTTCAGCATAGTCACGTTTATATGCATTGGTATCTCTCAAAATAGATCCATAATTAGTTAAATCCTCTTTAGTATATAGACTTTTTACAGGATCTTTCATAAATAGCAGCTCACATAACCCCAAAGTTGTTTTATAGCTCTTCCCCTTGATAACAATATTTCCTACATCATCAACATCAAACGTTGAATTACCGATTCTCCACGCGCTATCATCATAGTAAACTCCATAGGTTGGATCAATTTTAGGGCTATTATCAGTGAATAGCTTTAAACAGTTTGAAACTACGTATCCAGACGTATCGGGGGTGGTGACAGCAGACCTTCCTGTCAATGTTCTTGAATGTTCAGGTGTTGCGAATTCTACCTCAGATGTTAAGGAATAATCTCCATAATTTATAGCTGTGCTACTAGCCGCCATTTTAACATATTTTCGTTTAGTAGGGGTAAAAGGTTCCACAACCTCATTGGATTCTTCTTCTTCTGCTTCTTCTTCTTCTTCTTCTTCTTCTTCTTCTTCTTTTACATCTTTTGTCTCAAATTTGACTATATCCGGCGGCTCGTATTTAACTGTTCTAACAAACTCTTTTAAGGGTTTAGTGATTGGCTTAAAGGTTTCTTCAAGTCGAGCTTCTGCTTCAATTTTTCCCATCCTTAGGGCTTTTAATTTCCTTCGCACTGCATTCCTAGTCTTGACTCAATAACAGCTTTCCAAACAGCTCTGATAACAGCTTAACAGCTTTCCAAACAGCCCTGATAACAGCTTAACAGCTTTCCAAACAGATCTGATAACAGCTTCTACAGCTTTCTAAGTAGCTCTGATAACAGCTTAACAGCTTTCCAAACAGCTCTGATAACAGCTTAACAGCTTTCCAAACAGCTTTGATAACAGCTTAACAGCTTTTAAACAGCTCTGATAACAGCTTAACAGCTTTCCAAACAGCTCTGATAACAGCTTAACAGCTTTTAAATAGCTCTGATAACAGCTTAACAGCTTTTCAAAAAGCTCTGATAACAGCTTAACAGCTTCTAAACAGCTCTGATAACAGCTTAACAGCTTTTAAACAGCTCTGATAACAGCTTAGCAGCTTTCCGAACAGCTTTGATAACAGCTTAACAGCTTTTCAAACAGCTCTGATAACAGCTTAACAGCTTTTCAAACAGGTCTGATAATAGTGAACAGCTTTAATCTACTCAACAGGTCCACAGAATTCGGTGTGCTTTCGTCTGAGTTACAGCCTCGACTTATGAAGATTTCGCATGTTTCATCCTTTTATAGTACAATAGAGGTATCAAATCCTTTACAGTAGCGCCCCTTGTTTAATGAGTTACTCTTATCAATCATCAAGAAACCACATTCATCCTTCCAACACTCAGCACAGGCTCTTCGAAATTTATCAAATTTCATGTCTGTATTCACATGGTCATTATAGATATGTTTCAAATTCACGTCATTTTGCTTGAATACGATGATTAAATGAGCATTGCCACGTATTAAGTGATTTGGTATATGCGTATATGTTTGACAGAGATAGAAGCTGTCTATATCTTCGTGGCGACCCATGCAAAAATAGGATCGCACATTATCTTGCTTTTCACATGGTACATCATCGAAAATAAACACTGAATGTGATTTGGTTTCCTCTGGTGGTAGAACGTCGCAGTTGTTTGAGAATGTATAATACCCCAATCCTGACATGGGAGTCATCACTCGCTTCAGGTATTCGTACTTTGGTTGCTGTAAAGATTTTGAATATATGTAAATATTTTCAAATCTCAGACCATTGGGATGTTCCAGCAAACATATCATAACATTAGTTTTTCCACAATTGGATGGTCCAACAATGATGCTCCTTATACTATTAGGCAATAGGGGACCATGCTTCTCTTTCACCTTCATAACAGCTACATCAGCATTTTGAACAGGAAAAGCTTGTTGTTGTTTAATGAACCGCATATTGAAGACTAACGAGGTTCCTATAAATACACCTGCTTATATTACATTCCAACAGTATCATCGGAAACTTATAAGATGTCGGATCACAAATCTAAACGCTCAAGAAAATCTTTGAAAGAGGGCAGAGGACTATTAAATTTAGTCATCAACAAATTACCTGTAGAATTAAATCTACCGGGATAACAGTACTGTGGACCAGGACCAAAGTTACAATAAAGAATGGCGAAAGGAGATCCAGGCATTAATCCACTGGACGCAGCCTGCAAGGAACATGATATAGCATACTCGCGACATAAAGATACAAGTGATCGACATATAGCTGATAAAATATTAGCTGAAAAAGCCTGGCAACGTGCAAAATCTACGGATGCAAATTTGAGTGAACGTGCCAACCCCTGGCTTATAACAAACGCAATGAAGGCTAAAATTAAGCTAGGTATGGGTCTTAAGGCTAAAAATAACCGCCAACCCACGTTCCGAGAAGCACGTAAGATTTTAAAAATCAAAAACCCAAAAGACTTGATGGAAGCTAGAAAAATAGCTCTTAGTGCAGCTAAAAATATTGTGAAAAGAAAGAACAAATCAATTAAAACTCCACGACTGATACCTGTACCAAGGTTTGGTGGAACACTTCCGTTCCTCATCTCGTTGTTTGCTGGGCTTTCAGCATTGGGAGCACTATCGGGAGGTGCAGCAGGCATAGCTAAAGCAGTAAATGATACCAGTGCCGCAAAGGCAAAATTGGAAGAAAGCAAACGTCATAACCAAGCAATGGAAACTATAGCGGTTGGTAAAGATGGAAACGGGCTGTTCCTGAAGCCGTACAGAAAAAGACTTGGACTCTATCTACAACCTCAACCAAAAAACTATTAAAGACGCTACCCAAAAGACCGCTAAACGAGTTGGATCTTCACAAGTATACCACACACTTGCCGCACTTCAGAGGAGTATTTAAGCGTGATAATCTTCCTAAAAAGCCATGGAAGCGAGAAAGCGGAATTGTTAACTTGGACATCTCAACTGGAGCAGGAACACACTGGGTAGCGTACTACAAGAAACGTGATAACATCGAATACTTTGACAGCTTTGGCAATCTCCAACCACCAAGGGAGCTCATAAACTACTTGTGTAGTAATATTACGTACAACTACAGTGCTTATCAGAATTATGGTGCAGTAATTTGCGCTCGCTTATGTTTAGAGTTTTTATATAATTGTTATAGCCATTATTTATTATCTGTAAATAAATGTATCTATATTGAAATTGTGACAGTTCATTATCAACCACCATGTCATTAACACTTACTCTCACGGGAAATTCATCTCTACTCACTGCTGAGTACTTTCCCCCGCTGGAGCTAGTAACGGATTATGTTTGTGGTTTAATTGATTTTCAAACATACAACTCTATACCAAATATTGATGTGAGCAATAATCTGTGAGCAATAATCTGTTGTTGAGATACCTGTTGGATCCTATGAGATTGATGATATAGCAAAATATGTACAAGGATACTTGGATAAAGAAGGGAGAAGGATAAAGGTTACAATAAAGGCTAACAATAATACATTGAAGAGTGAAGTTAAGGCAACTGAAGAAATACATTTTGAAAAACAGAGATCCATAGCTCCTCTGCTAGGATTCAGTAAAAGAAATTCGACTGCTAATATAGTGCATACATCAGAGTTGCCAGTCAACATCATTAAAGTAAATTCTATACGTATCGAATGTAATATTATATCAGGATCATTCTTCAACAACACACAAGTACACACTCTCCACGAGTTTTCCCCGAACGTTGGGCCTGGGTATAAAATAGTGGAGGTACCCAAAAATGTAATCTATTTTCCTGTGAACACCAAACGTATAAGTTCTCTAACATTGAAGCTCCTTGACCAAGGCGGTGACTTAATCAACTTCAGAGGAGAGACTATAACCATCAGGTTATATTTGAAGCCACAGCATGTTGATATACAATAATGATAAATACGAGTTCGGAGCAGACAAGATCATTAATCAGCGGACAACCTTGAAGCGATCAAGACCTACATTAACACCTGCAAATACAGCATATTTACACTACTACCGGAATCCACACATCAAACCTGGTCAGTTAAGACTTCCGCTCAAGTGGAGAAACCTCGATTTATCATCTTAGCATTACAACGGATCGAAGGAACGATAAAACCAAAGATGCTAGCAAGTTTGATCACTGTCAACTCACCGATGTTACAGTTCATTTGAACTCAGAATCATATCCCTATGATGATTTGAATTTGAAATTTATGGTGGGTATGTGGGGGGTTAATAAAGATAGGGAGGTGGTGTAATGAAATTTTCATCAGAAATGCTCCACGGGCTCTGGTTTTCGAGATATTAGCGTATTAATAATTCAAGTTATTTTTGCTCATGGAAGTGGATTCTTGGCGGTGTGGAGTGGGAGTTTTCATCAGAAATCCTCTACGGGCTTTGGTTTTCGATATATTAGCTACATCTGTTTGAGCGCAAAATGCCATTTCTTGAGTAAGGCACCCTAGCGGCCTTAGCCGGAACTACCACCATCCCTTGGTTTTGCTGTTTTCTGTTATTAGCGGGAGAGTTCTAGATATCGGCTTGACGTCATCATGGTTTTGCTGCACCTAAATAAGTTTTCTTAGCAGGAAAGTTGTAGATATCAGCATCATTCGAATTTCACAACATGACATCACCATGAACAGATTCTAGAAGATGTCAGTGAGGGCTCTGGGGTATGTGTGTATTGAAAAGTCTTATGTTTTATAAACATTTGTTTTTATTTCCAATAAAATTCCTTATTATAAAAGTGTTTCTTATAGCACATTGTCCAATATGAACTTGGCAAGATGGTGCATTTGTGTTAATCTCTATTAGTTTTCCACAGTTGTATTCATCTTCGTCGTTGATAATGATTTCACCCTCTCCAACTATCTTCTGCATCCAATGAACTTTTTCAGCTCCCTTTACATATATGGTTTTGTTTCGAAGCAGTGGTTCAACTATAGTGTACAGCTTGTGATACAGTATGTAGCCATCATCCCAGCGGAATCCATGAAAATTGTGTTGAAGCCATTTTACTTGTCTCTTTTTTGCTGAAGTCAGTTCTTTGATCTGAACGGTGGTTGACATATAAAGTGCTGCATCTGGTTTTCATTGTTTAAAATTGCCAGTTCTTTAGTGATGAATTCATTCAGATTTGTTTTGAATCCTTGGACGTCTACGATGACAGCCATCTTCTTAATTTAACTTTCTAACTTCACTTGTCAGCGGACTGTATTCCACTATTCGATCGTGCAGAAGCAGGCAATATGCTGTTGTATTAGCCGGTATATTTTCAGATGTCTTGAATTCTAGCCTTATGTCAACAGGTCCAGTGTTTATTGTTTCAATTTGATGTGAGCAATCAATGACAGCAATCGGAGCATCGGTTTTGAACTTCTCCCATGTGAGGAACGGCTGATACTGGTGACCATAGTATGATTGCGTAAACTTTATATACATCTCATATAGCAATGCGTATCTATTCAAATCAAATTTCAAATTCAAATCATCATAGGGATATGACTCTGAGTTCAAATGAACTGTAACATCGGTGAGTTGACAGTGATCAAACTTGCTTGCATCTTTGGTTTTATCGTTGCTTCGATCCGTTGTAATGCTAAGGTGATAAATCGAGGTTTCTCCACTTGAGTGGAAGTCTTAACTGACCAGGTTTGATGCGTGGATTCCGGTAGTAGTGTAAATATGCTGTATTTTCAGGTGTTAATGTAGGTCTTGATCGCTTCAAGGTTGTCCGCTGACTAATGATCTTGTCTGCTCCGTACTCGTATTTATCATTATTGTATATCAACATGCTGTGGCTTCAAATGTAACCTGATGGTTATAGTCTCTCTTCTGAAGTTGATTAAGTCACCGCCTTGGTCAAGGAGCTTCAATGTTAGAGAACTTATACGTTTGGTGTTCACAGGAAAATAGATTACATTTTTGGGTACCTCCACTATTTTATACCCAGGCCCAACGTTCGGGGAAAACTCGTGGAGAGTGTGTACTTGTGTGTTGTTGAAGAATGATCCTGATATAATATTACATTCGATGCGTATAGAATTTACTTTAATGATGTTGACTGGCAACTCTGATGTATGCACTATATTACCAGTCGAATTTCTTTTACTGAATCCTAGCAGAGGAGCTGTTCATGGTGATGTCATGTTGTGAAATTCGAATGATGCTGATATCTACAACTTCCCTGCTAAGAAAACTTATTTAGGTGCAGCAAAACCATGGTGACGTCATGCCGATATCTAGAACTCTCCCGCTAATAACAGAAAACAGCAAAACCAAGGGATGGTGGTAGTTCCGGCTAAGGCCGCTAGGGTTCCTTACTTACGAAATGGCGTTTTGCGCTCAAACAGATGTAGCTAATATCTCGAAAACCAAAGCCCGTAGAGGATTTCTGATGAAAACTCCCACTCCACACCGCCAAGAATCCATTTCCATGAGCAAAAATAACTTGAATTATTAATACGCAAATATCTCAAAACCAGAGCCCGTAGAGCATTTCTGATGAAAATTTCATTACCCCCCACCCTATCTTTATTATCCTCCCCACATACCCACCATCTAGAATCCTTTGGCATGAACAAAAATTTCCTACTATTAACTTTAGTTATTAGTTCAAAACCAAAAGCCTACATTTAGGCGCTCAAGAAAAATCAATTATTGCTAATATTAATTCAAAACCAGGCGCAAAACTTGAAAACAACAAAAGCCTACATTTAGGCGCACCACACATCCAAAAAAAGTGAAGCAAAATAACTCCCAAAACCGTAGCATGCTGCCAAGTGTGTGCAAAAGTGAAGCAAAAAAGCTTTCCAAAACCGTAGCATGCTGCCACGTGTGGGCCAAAAGTGAAGCAAAAAACTTCCAAAAGAACCGTACCACACATCCAAGAAAGCCGTAGTACCGGAGCATGCTGGCAGTATCGGCTAATGTCTCACTGACATCTTCTAGAATCTGTTCATGGTGATGTCATGTTGTGAAATTCGAATAATGCTGGACTCTCCCGCCAATAAAAGAAAACAGCAAAGCCAAGGCATGCTGGTTGTTCCGGCTAAGGCCGCTAGGGAACCTTACTCAAGAAATGGCGTTTGCGCCCGAACAGATGTCCCTAGAAAACCGTAGTACCGGAGCATGCTGGTAGTACCTGCTAATGCCGCTAGGGCGCAGTCAAGACCAAATGATACATCCCGGTAGTACCGGTTAATCCCGCTAGCGCGCAGCCGAGACTCAATGGTGCACCCAAGACACAATGCCCGAACAGACGTCGCTAGAAAACCGTAGTACCGCAGCATGATGGTAGTACCTGCTAATGCCGCTAGGGCGCGGTCAATACCAAATGATACATCCCGGTAGTACCGATTAATCCCGCTAGGGTGCAGTCGAGACTCAATGGTGCACCCAAGACACAATGGTGTATCCAAGGCACAAACCAATACAGCCAAGACACAAACATACATTTAGTATGGGATCAAACAACCTAGCGACGGTGGCGACATCTGTGGCGAAATCCTGGAAGCTAAAACAGTGCACCAGAACATACATAGCTACACTACTTACAGTTTCGTTCGTTTCAATTAAATTTGGTTTTTTTTAATTTTTTTAATAAATTTTTTTCTCTATTTTTCTCTATTTTTTTTTTTTAATTTTTCATTTCTTTTCTATATTCTATTTTTTCATTTGTTTTTCAAATCACTCAATTTCGCTATTTGGGACTTGTTGTTGAATCAAAACCAAGACTTGAAAATTGTCACCAAAAATATAATGGGTTGTGTTATGAAATAAGAAATTAAAAACATTTTTTATCTTTGCAATATACCGGAGAATCCACATAAATTCCTTCTTGAACATATATAAGTTTACACGGTAAAATGTTCTAAGGAGTAATCTCTACTTTTATATCTTCACCCTGGGTGTAATATAGGAGTTTTTGGCTCATATAATTCACACCCGGAATTTACTCTGGGTTTATATGAAAGGAGATCAATTTGATCTGCTTCAAGAGTCTACAGCAGGCATAAAACCAAGTTGTGCCGATGAGTTTACGGTTTTCTGCTAACACGAAATGCTTCTTCTTCTTCTTCCTTTTTCTTTTTTTATCCCACTGTGGGCGTATACAGGTTCGATTCGTTTTGAATGAATGTGGTTTTTTAAATTTTTTACAAAAATTGTTTAACAATTTTTTTTCTATTTCTCTAAAAATTTTCAATTTTTTACTTATTTTCTTTATTCCATTCTTTTCATTTGTTTTTCAAGTCACTCAATTACGCTATTTGGGATCTGTTTATGAGTCAAAACTAAGACTTGAAACTTAACATTAAATATATAATGGGTTGTGTGATGAAAAAATAAATGAAAAACTTTTTTAGCTTTGCCATATACCGGAGAACCCAAATTAATTCCTTCTTGAGCAAATATAAATTTACCCCGGTAAAAAATACTAAGGAGTAATCTCTACCTTTATTTCTTCCTCCATGTTGTAATATAGGAGTTTTTGCCTCATATAATTCACACCCGGAATTTATTCTGTGTTTATATGATAGGAGATCAATTTGATCTGTTTCAAGCGTCTACAGCAGGCCGAAAACCAAACTGTACCGATGAGTTTAAGGTTTCCTGCTAACATGAAACGCTTCTTCTTCTTCTTCTTTTCCGTTTAATCCCACTGCGGGCTAATACAGATTCGATTCGTCTGTAATGAACCTTGTTTTTTTAAAAATTTATTAATAAAATTTTTTTTTCTATTTTTCTCAAATTTTTTTCATTTTTTTCATTTATTTTCTCTATTCTACTTTTTCATTTGTTTTTCAGATCACTCAATTTCGCTATTTGGGACTTGTTGTTAAGTCAAAACCAAGACTTGAAACTTGTCACCAAAAATATAATGGGTTGTGTGATGAAATAACAAATTAAAAACATTTTTTATCTATGCAATATACCGGAGAATCCACATAAATTCCTTCTTGAACAAATATAAGTTTACCCCGGTAAAATGTTCTAAGGAGTAATCTCTACTTTCATTTCATCACCCTGGGTGTAATATAGGAGTTTTTGCCTCATATAATTCACACCCAGAATTTATTCGGTGTTTATATGAGAGGAGATCAATTTGATCTGTTTCAAGCTTCTACAGTAGGCAGAAAACCAAGCTGTACCGATGAGTGTAAGGTTTCCTGCTAATACGAAACGCTTCTTCTTCTTACTTTTTCATTTTTTCAGCCCATTGCGGGCGTATACAGTTTCGATTCGCTTCAAATGAATTTGTTTTTTTAAATTTTTTTAATAATTTTATTTTTTTATTTTTCTCAATTTTTTTTCATTTTTCCATTTGTTTCGTTTATTTTTTTTTTCATTTGTTTTTCAAGTCACTCAATTACGGTATTTGGTACCTGTTGATGAGTCAAAACTAAGACTTACTTGTCACCAAATATATAATGGGTTGTGTGATGAAATAATAAATTAAAAAGTTTTTTAGCTTTGCCATATACCGGAGATTCCAAATTAATTCCTTCTTGAGCAAATATAAATATGCCCCGGTAAAAAATACTAAGGAGTAACCCCTACTTTTATTTCTTCCTCCTTGTTGTAATATAGGGGTTTTTGCCTCATATAATTCAAACCCACAATTTATTCTGAGTTTTTATGAAAGGAGATTAATTTGATTGGTGTCACGCGTCTACAGCAGGCAGAAAACCAAGCTGTACCGATGAGTGTAAGATTTTCTGCTAACACGAAAAGCTTCTTCTTCTTCCTTTTTCTTTTTTTCAGCCCACTGCGGCAGTATACAGTAGTAGTGTAGCTATGTATGTTCTGGCGCACTGTTTTAGCTTCCAGGATTTCGCCACAGATGCTGCCGCCGTCGCTAGGTGGTTTGAGCCCATACTAAATGTAAGTTTGTGTCTTGGCTGTATTGGTTTGTGCCTTGGATACACCGTTGTGTCTTGGGTGCACCATTGAGTCTCGACTGCGCCCTAGCGGGATTAGCCGGTACTACCGGGATGTATCATTTGGTCTTGACTGCGCCCTAGCGGCATTAGCAGGTACTACCAGCATGTTCCGGTTTTCTAGCGACATCTGTTCGGGCGCAAACGCCATTTCTTGAGTAAGGTTCCCTAGCGGCGTTAGCCGGAACTACCAACATGCCTTGGCTTTGCTGTTTTCTTTTATTGGCGGGAGAGTTCAGAATCATTCGAATTTTACAACATGACATCACCATGAACAGATTCTAGAAGATGTCAGTGAGACATTAGCCGACACTGCCAGCATGCTCCGGTACTACGGCTTTCTTGGATGTGTGGTACGGTTCTCTTGGTAGTTTTTGTTTCACTTTTGGCCCACACGTGGCAGCATGCAACGGTTTTGGGAAGTTGTTTGCTTCACTTTTGCCCGCACGTGGCAGCATGCAACGGTTTTCGGAAGTTTTTTGCTTCACTTTTTTGGATGTATGGTACGCCTAAATGTAGGCTTTTGTGTTTTCAAGTTTTGCGCCTGGTTTTGAATTAATATTAGTAATAATTCATATTTCTTGAGGGCCTAAATGTAGGCTTTTGGTTTTGAACTAATAATTAAAGTTAATAGTAGGAAATTTTTGTTCATGCCAATGGATACTAGATGGTGGGTATGTGGGGGGGGGGATAATAAAGATAGGGAGGGGTTAATGAAATTTTCATCAGAAATGCTCTACGGGCTCTGGTTTTCGAGATATTTGCGTATTAATAATTCAAGTTATTTTTGCTCATGGAAATGGATTCTTGGCGGTGTGGAGTGGGAGTTTTCATCAGAAATCCTCTACGGGCTTTGGTTTTCGAGATATTAGCGACATCTTTTTAAGCGCAAAACGCCATTTCTTGAGTAAGGTACCCTAGCGGCCTTAGCCGGAACAACCACCATGCCCTGGTTTTGCTGTTTTCTGTGATTAGCGGGAGTGTTCTAGATATCGGCATGACGTCATCATGGTTTTGCTGCACCTAAATAAGTTTTCTTGCAGGGAAGTTGTAGATATAGGATTGTATGGGTGTGTTGGATTGGGCTACGTTTCCTGTTCCAAGGCTTGGGTAGAATGTGTGTGTGTGTGTGTGTGTGTGTGTGTGTGTCTTATCATATTATTAATAATTTTAAAATTCTCAGCTGTCCAGTTTGGTGTATAGCCTTTCTCAAATATATGCTTGTATTTGCTGATGCGTACAAAATCCCCAACTTTATACTTTGCAGGAACAACAATTTTTATATGATTGTATACAGTTGAAAGCAGTTGTTTCTCATTGGAGATGTTGATATCACGGGGTCTCATTTTTGTAGTTCGATGTATTCTTGAGTTGTATACTACTACTACTCCACCGATAAGTTCCATTAAAACTGAATTCTTTCCACATCATATCCTTCAGAGTTCGGTTAAATCGTTCCACTATTGATGCTTTGAAGAAACTGTACGTAGAGTAATGATTAATTGCATGCTTCATCATTAGATTTTTAAAGAGGCTGTTGTAGAACTCCTTTCCATCATCAGTCTGCAGGTTTTTAGGTATTCGGCCCTCGCTTAATATAGATTGCATGGCATCTCTTACTTCTGCACCAGTTTTTCTTTTAATTGTAATTGCCAATGCATATTTGGAGAAGGTATCAATTACTGTCAGCAGATAGCGGTAACCATTGTTCACATACTTGTAGGGATCCATTTCAACCAAGTCTGCCTGCCATGAGTCATCAAGACCTTTGATGATCACACGACGTCGTTTGAAATTTTTTCTCGCTGGTTTATGCAGCTCATTTACCACTTGTCTCTTACTCATCGTAATTATAAATGAAACCGATTTCTCAAGAGTTTTTACTCATATACACCATCTTTCGGTGACAAGTTTTTCTTATTTATTACTGAAGTAAACAGATAGTTTTCAATCTTCGTGATTTCATCATTGATATATGGCGTTAAATTTGCTACCTCTATATTAATAGTTTTTTTTTATTTCTTCAACACTTGTTTTAATTTTCTTGTCAACATTGTCTTTGGTAGTAGCATCATCATTTTTAAAGGGTTCACCAAGGCGTTTTATACACTTTGAGTTTAGATCGTAGTCTCAGTTTATCGTTAAATTAAATCCAATACCCCGCTCTCCTTGTTCACCAGCTGGACCTTGCGCTTCTTGTTTACCAGCTGGTCCTTGAATTCCTTGCATAAGCAGTATCAGAACTTGCTCTTTGCCATCTTTCCTTAATCTTTTTTCCTTTACATAAAAAATATTCAGAAAATAAAGTCACCCACATGTCTCGCAGTTTCAATTCAGGTAGATTTAAAATTCTATGCAAAAAGAAACAACAACTCGTAACCGCATCGCGGTCAAGTTCAAGTTTTTTAAAACTCGTATGGAAAAATGACGTTGAAGAAGTGTGACTAACTGATCAAAGCTTGTTTCGAGTGGAAGAAAAATGAACGGAATATAAAAAAAAAGAGGCGCGATAACCGCTGAAGATGTGACGACAACGATACAGGTTTAAACCATGCATGCTTGCTACATATGATCGCAAGATTTTGTGCTTTAGTTATCTGCTCGCCTGGTAGTGCAATTTTATAAAACTTTACTATGCTTGTACGTAAACCGCCTATAGTACATCTGCTTGCACCCCCCCTAGGCTCAGCCACCCTAGCAACTGGACCTTTCCAAAACAGTACCCATCTCCCGTCCTTGTCATAGACAGCACCAGCTCTCTCCTTTCAACTAACAGCCGGCATCAAGATAACTCGGTATCAAGTCAGCTTTTTTTATTTTTGCCCCAATGCTTGCGACAGGGACCCATCTACCGTCCTTACCACAGACAGCACCAGCTCTCTCCTTCCAACCAACATCCTGCAACAACACAACTCGGTATCAAGTCAGCTTTTTTTATTTCTGCCTCCCAATGCCTACGACAGGGACCCATCTACCGTCTTTACCACAGACACCTCCAGCCTCTCCTTCCAACCAACATCCTGCAACAACACAACTCGGTGGCAACTCAACCTTTTTATTTTTAGCCCCCAATGGTTGCGAGAGGGACGTGTCTATCCTACTCCCTCCTCAACAACTTCTTATCGGCGGTATCTATCGGACACAATGTAAAAAGTATAGGGAGGTGGTACCCTTACTACTGAGGCAAAAACTCCTATATTACAACATGGAGGAAGAAATAAAGGTAGAGATTACTCCTTAGTATTTTTTACCGGGGTAAATTTATATTTGCTCAAGAAGGAATTAATTTGGGTTCTCCGGTATATGGCAAAGCTAAAAAAGTTTTTCATTTATTTTTTCATCACACAACCCATTATATATTTAGTGTTAAGTTTCAAGTCTTAGTTTTGACTCATAAACAGATCCCAAATAGCGTAATTGAGTGACTTGAAAAACAAATGAAAAGAATGGAATAAAGAAAATAAGTAAAAAATTGAAAATTTTTAGAGAAATAGAAAAAAAAATTGTTAAACAATTTTTGTAAAAAATTTAAAAAACCACATTCATTCAAAACGAATCGAACCTGTATACGCCCACAGTGGGATAAAAAAAGAAAAAGGAAGAAGAAGAAGAAGCATTTCGTGTTAGCAGAAAACCGTAAACTCATCGGCACAACTTGGTTTTATGCCTGCTGTAGACTCTTGAAGCAGATCAAATTGATCTCCTTTCATATAAACCCAGAATAAATTCCGGGTGTGAATTATATGAGCCAAAAACTCCTATATTACAACCAGGGTGAAGATATAAAAGTAGGGATTACTGCTTAGAACATTTTACCGTGGTAAACTTATATTTGTTCAAGAAGGAATTTATGTGGATTCTCCGGTATATTGCAAAGATAAAAAATGTTTTTAATTTCTTATTTCATAACACAACCCATTATATTTTTGGTGACAATTTTCAAGTCTTGGTTTTGATTCAACAACAAGTCCCAAATAGCGAAATTGAGTGATTTGAAAAACAAATGAAAAAATAGAATATAGAAAAGAAATGAAAAATTAAAAAAAAAAATAGAGAAAAATAGAGAAAAAAATTTATTAAAAAAATTTAAAAAAACCAAATTCAATTGAAACGAACGAAACTGTAAGTAGTGTAGCTATGTATGTTCTGGTGCACTTTTTAGCTTCCAGGATTTCGCCACAGATGTCGCCACCGTCGCTAGGTTGTTTGAGCCCGTACTAAATGTATGTTTGTGTCTTGGCTGTATTGGTTTGTGCCTTGGATACACCAATGTGTCTTGGGTGCGCCATTGAGTCTCGACTGCACCCTAGCGGGATTAATCGGTACTACCGGGATGTATCATTTGGTATTGACCGCGCCCTAGCGGCATTAGCAGGTACTACCATCATGCTGCGGTACTACGGTTTTCTAGCGACGTCTGTTCGGGCATTGTGTCTTGGGTGCACCATTGAGTCTCGGCTGCGCGCTAGCGGGATTAACCGGTACTACCGGGATGTATCATTTGGTCTTGACTGCGCCCTAGCGGCATTAGCAGGTACTACCAGCATGCTCCGGTACTACGGTTTTCTAGCGACATCTGTTCGGGCGCAAACGCCATTTCTTGAGTAAGGTTCCCTAGCGGCCTTAGCCGGAACAACCAGCATGCCTTGGCTTTGCTGTTTTCTTTTATTGGCGGGAGAGTTCAGCATTATTCGAATTTCACAACATGACATCACCATGAACAGATTCTAGAAGATGTCAGTGAGACATTAGCCGATACTGCCAGCATTCTCCGGTACTACGGCTTTCTTGGATGTGTGGTACGGTTCTTTTGGAAGTTTTTTGCTTCACTTTTGGCCCACACGTGGCAGCATGCTACGGTTTTGGAAAGTTTTTTTGCTTCACTTTTGCCCACACTTGGCAGCATGCTACGGTTTTGGGAGTTTTTTTGCTTCACTTTTTTGGATGTGTGGTGCGCCTAAATGTAGGCTTTTGTTGTTTTCAAGTTTTGCGCCTGGTTTTGAATTAATATTAGCAATAATTGATTTTTCTTGAGCGCCTAAATGTAGGCTTTTGGTTTTGAACTAATAACTAAAGTTAATAGTAGGAAATTTTTGTTCATGTGAATGGATTCTAGATGGTGGGTATGTGGGGAGGATAATAAAGATAGGGTGGGGGGTAATAAAATTTTCATCAGAAATGCTCTACGGGCTCTGGTTTTGAGATATTTGCGTATTAATAATTCAAGTTATTTTTGCTCATGGAAATGGATTCTTGGCGGTGTGGAGTGGGAGTTTTCATCAGAAATCCTCTACGGGCTTTGGTTTTCGAGATATTAGCTACATCTGTTTGAGCGCAAAACGCCATTTCGTAAGGCACCCTAGCGGCCTTAGCCGGAACTACCACCATCCCTTGGTTTTGCTGTTTTCTGTTATTAGCGGGAGAGTTCTAGATATCGGCATGACGTCACCATGGTTTTGCTGCTCTAACATTGAAGCTCCTTGACCAAGGCGGTGACTTAATCAACTTCAGAGGAGAGACTATAACCATCAGGTTACATTTGAAGCCACAGCATACTGATATACAATAATGATAAATACGAGTACGGAGCAGACAAGATCATTAGTCAGCGGACAACCTTGAAGCGATCAAGACCTACATTAACACCTGCAAATACAGCATATTTACACTACTACCGGAATCCACGCATCAAACCTGGTCAGTTAAGACTTCCACTCAAGTGGAGAAACCTCGATTTATCACCTTAGCATTACAACGGATCGAAGGAACGATAAAACCAAAGATGCAAGCAAGTTTGATCACTGTCAACTCACCGATGTTACAGTTCATTTGAACTCAGAGTCATATCCCTAAGATGATTTGAATTTGAAATTTGATTTGAATAGATACGCATTGCTATATGAGATGTATATAAAGTTTACGCAATCATACTATGGTCACCAGTATCAGCCGTTCCTCACATGGGAGAAGTTCAAAACCGATGCTCCGATTGCTGTCATTGATTGCTCACATCAAATTGAAACAATAAACACTGGACCTGTTGACATAAGGCTAGAATTCAAGACATCTGAAAATATACCGGCTAATACAACAGCATATTGCCTGCTTCTACACGATCGAATAGTGGAATACAGTCCGCTGACAAGTGAAGTTAGAAAGTTAAATTAAGAAGATGGCTGTCATCGTAGACGTCCAAGGATTCAAAACAAATCTGAATGAATTCATCACTAAAGAACTGGCAATTTTAAACAATGAAAACCAGATGCAGCACTTTATATGTCAACCACCGTTCAGATCAAAGAACTGACTTCAGCAAAAAAGAGACAAGTAAAATGGCTTCAACACAATTTTCATGGATTCCGCTGGGATGATGGCTACATACTGTATCACAAGCTGTACACTATAGTTGAACCACTGCTTCGAAACAAAACCATATATGTAAAGGGAGCTGAAAAAGTTCATTGGATGCAGAAGATAGTTGGAGAGGGTGAAATCGTTATCAACGACGAAGATGAATACAACTGTGGAAAACTAATAGAGATTAACACAAATGCACCATCTTGCCAAGTTCATATTGGACAATGTGCTATAAGAAACACTTTTATAATAAGAAATTTTATTGGAAATAAAAACAAATGTTTATAAAACATAAGACTTTTCAATACACACATACCCCAGAACCCTTACTGACATCTTCTAGAATCTGTTCATGGTGATGTCATGTTGTGAAATTCGAATGATGCTCATATCTACAACTTCCCTGCTAAGAAAACTTATTTAGGTGCAGCAAAACCATGATGACATCATGCCGATATCTAGAACTCTCCCGCTAATAACAGAAAACAGCAAAACCAAGGGATGGTGGTAGTTCCGGCTAAGGCCGCTAGGGTGCCTTACTCAAGAAATGGCATTTTGCGCTCAAACAGATGTAGCTAATATATCGAAAACCAAAGCCCGTAGAGGATTTCTGATGAAAACTTCCACTCCACACCGCCAAGAATCCACTTCCATGAGCAAAAATAACTTGAATTATTACTACGCTAATATCTCGAAAACCAGAGCCCGTGGAGCATTTCTGATGAAAATTTCATTACACCACCTCCCTATCTTTATTAACCCCCCACATACCCACCATCAATTTCAAATTCAAATCATCATAGGGATATGATTCTGAGTTCAAATGAACTGTAATATCGGTGAGTTGACAGTGATCAAACTTGCTAGCATCTTTGGTTTTATCGTTCCTTCGATCCGTTGTAATGCTAAGATGATAAATCGAGGTTTCTCCACTTGAGCGGAAGTCTTAACTGACCAGGTTTGATGCGTGGATTCCGGTAGTAGTGTAAATATGCTGTATTTGCAGGTGTTAATGTAGGTCTTGATCGCTTCAAGGTTGTCCGCTGATTAATGATCTTGTCTGCTCCGAACTCGTATTTATCATTATTGTATATCAACATGCTGTGGCTTCAAATATAACCTGATGGTTATAGTCTCTCCTCTGAAGTTGATTAAGTCACCGCCTTGGTCAAGGAGCTTCAATGTTAGAGAACTTATACGTTTGGTGTTCACAGGAAAATAGATTACATTTTTGGGTACCTCCACTATTTTGTACCCAGGCCCAACGTTCGGGGAAAACTCGTGGAGAGTGTGTACTTGTGTGTTGTTGGAGAATGATCCTGATATAATATTACATTCGATGCGTATAGAATTTAATTTAATGATGTTGACTGGCAACTCTGATGTATGCACTATATTAGCAGTCGAATTTCTTTTACTGGATCCTAGCAGAGGAGCTATGGATCTCTGTTTTTCAAAAAGTATTTCTTCAGTTGCCTTAACTTCACTCTTCAATGTATTATTGTTAGCCTTTATTGTAACCTTTATCCTTCTCCCTTCTTTATCCAAGTATCCTTGTACATATTTTGCTATATCATCAATCTCATAGGATCCAACAGGTATCTCAACAACAGATTATTGCTCACAGATTATTGCTCACATCAATATTTGGTATAGAGTTGTATGTTTGAAAATCAATTAAACCACAAACATAATCCGTTGCTAGCTCCAGCGGGGGAAAGTACTCAGCAGTGAGTAGAGATGAATTTCCCGTGAGAGTAAGTGTTAATGACATGGTGGTTGATAATGAACTGTCACAATTTCAATATAGATACATTTATTTACAGATAATAAATAATGGCTATAACAATTATATAAAAACTCTAAACATAAGCGACCTCAAATTACTGCACCATAATTCTGATAAGCACTGTAGTTGTACGTAATATTACTACCCAAGTAGTTTATGAGCTCCTTTGGTGGTTGGAGATTGCCAAAGCTGTCAAAGTATTCGATGTTATCACGTTTCTTGTAGTGCGCTACCCAGTGTGTTCCTGCTCCAGTTGAGATGTCCAAGTTAACAATTCCGCTTTCTCGCTTCCATGGCTTTTTAGGAAGATTATCACGCTTAAATACTCCTCTGAAGTGCGGCAAGTGTATGGTATACTTGTGAAGATCCAACTCGTTTAGCGGTCTTTTGGGTAGCGTCTTTAATAGTTTTTTGGTTGAGGTTATAGATAGAGTCCAAGTCTTTTTCTGTACGGCTTCAGGAACAGCCCGTTTCCATCTTTACCAACCGCTATAGTTTCCATTGCTTGGTTATGACGTTTGCTTTCTTCCAATTTTGCCTTTGCGGCACTGGTATCATTTACTGCTTTAGCTATGCCTGCTGCACCTCCCGATAGTGCTCCCAATGCTGAAGGCCCAGCAAACAACGAGATGAGGAACGGAAGTGTTCCACCAACCCTTGGTACAGGTATCAGTCGTGGAGTTTTAATTGATTTGTTCTTTCTTTTCACAATATTTTTAGCTTCACTAAGAGCTATTTTTCTAGCTTCCATCAAGTCTTTTGGATTTTTGATTTTTAAAATCTTACGTGCTTCTCGGAACGTGGGTTGGCGGTTATTTTTAGCCTTAAGACCCATACCTAGCTTAATTTTAGCCTTCATTGCGTTTGTTATAACCCAGGGGTTGGCACGTTCACTCAAATTTGCATCCGTAGATTTTGCACGTTGCCAGGCTTTTTCAGCTAATATTTTATCAGCTATATGTCGATCACTTGTATCTTTATGTCGCGAGTATGCTATATCATGTTCCTTGCAGGCTGCGTCCAGTGGATTAATGCCTGGATCTCCTCTCGCCTTTCTTTATTGTAACTTTGGTCCTGGTCCACAGTACTGTTATCCCGGTAGATTTAATTCTACAGGTAATTTGTTGATGACTGAATTTAATAGTCCTCTGCCCCCTTTCAAAGATTTTCTTGAGCGTTTAGATTTGTGATCCGACATCTTATAAGTTTCCGATGATACTGTTGAAATGTAATATAAGCAGGTGTATTTATAGGAATCCCGTTAGTCTTCAATATGCGGTTCATTAAACAACAACAAGCTTTTCCTGTTCAAAATGCTGATGTAGCTGTTATGAAGGTGAAAGAGAAGCATGGTCCCCTATTGCCTAATAGTATAAGGAGCATCATTGTTGGACCATCCAATTGTGGAAAAACTAATGTTATGATATGTTTGCTGGAACATCCCAATGGTCTGAGATATGAAAATATTTACATATATTCAAAATCTTTACAGCAACCAAAGTACGAATACCTGAAGCGAGTGATGACTCCCATATCAGGATTGGGGTATTATACATTCTCAAACAACTGCGACGTCCTACCACCAGAGGAAGCCAAATCACATTCAGTGTTTATTTTCGATGATGTACCATGTGAAAAGCAAGATAATGTGCGATCCTATTTTTGCATGGGTCGCCACGAAGATATAGACAGCTTCTATCTCTGTCAAACATATACGCATATACCGAATCACTTAATACGTGGCAATGCTCATTTAATCATCGTATTCAAGCAAAATGACGTGAATTTGAAACATATCTATAATGACCATGTGAATACAGACATGAAATTTGATAAATTTCGAAGAGCCTGTGCTGAGTGTTGGAAGGATGAATATGGTTTCTTGATGATTGATAAGAGTAACTCATTAAACAAGGGGCGCTACCATAAAGGATTTGATACCTTCATTGTACTATAAAAGGATGAAACATGCGAAATCTTCATAAGTCGAGGCTGTAACTCAGACGAAAGCACACCGAATTCTGTGGACCTGTTGAGTAGATTAAAGCTGTTCACCTATTATCAGACCTGTTTGAAAAGCTGTAAAGCTGTTATCAGAGCTGTTTGAAAAGCTGTTAAGCTGTTATCAAAGCTGTTCGGAAAGCTGCTAAGCTGTTATCAGAGCTGTTTAAAAGCTGTTAAGCTGTTATCAAAGCTGTTTAGAAGCTGTTAAGCTGTTATCAGAGCTGTTTTAATAGCTGTTAAGCTGTTATCAGAGCTGTTTAAAAGCTGTTAGGCTGTTATCAGAGCTGTTTAGAAGCTGTTAAGCTGTTATCAGAGCTTTTTGAAAAGCTGTTAAGCTGTTATCAGAGCTATTTAAAAGCTGTTAAGCTGTTATCAGAGCTGTTTGGAAAGCTGTTAAGCTGTTATCAGAGCTGTTTAAAAGCTGTTAAGCTGTTATCAAAGCTGTTTGGAAAGCTGTTAAGCTGTTATCAGAGCTGTTTGGAAAGCTGTTAAGCTGTTATCAGAGCTATTTAGAAAGCTGTAGAAGCTGTTATCAGATCTGTTTGGAAAGCTGTTAAGCTGTTATCAGGG
Organism: Dioctria rufipes; assembly: GCA_963924295.1. Lineage (NCBI taxonomy): Eukaryota > Metazoa > Arthropoda > Insecta > Diptera > Asilidae > Dioctria > Dioctria rufipes. The sequence goes on from CAWUPM010000828.1 coordinate 677,168, forward strand.
CTGTTTGGAAAGCTGTTAAGCTGTTATCAGAGCTGTTTGGAAAGCTGTTATTGAGTCAAGACTAGGAATGCAGTGCGAAGGAAATTAAAAGCCCTAAGGATGGGAAAAATTGAAGCAGAAGCTCGACTTGAAGAAACCTTTAAGCCAATCACTAAACCCTTAAAAGAGTTTGTTAGAACAGTTAAATACGAGCCGCCGGATATAGTCAAATTTGAGACAAAAGATGTAAAAGAAGAAGAAGAAGAAGAAGAAGAAGCAGAAGAAGAAGAATCCAATGAGGTTGTGGAACCTTTTACCCCTACTAAACGAAAATATGTTAAAATGGCGGCTAGTAGCACAGCTATAAATTATGGAGATTATTCCTTAACATCTGAGGTAGAATTCGCAACACCTGAACATTCAAGAACATTGACAGGAAGGTCTGCTGTCACCACCCCCGATACGTCTGGATACGTAGTTTCAAACTGTTTAAAGCTATTCACTGATAATAGCCCTAAAATTGATCCAACCTATGGAGTTTACTATGATGATAGCGCGTGGAGAATCGGTAATTCAACGTTTGATGTTGATGATGTAGGAAATATTGTTATCAAGGGGAAGAGCTATAAAACAACTTTGGGGTTATGTGAGCTGCTATTTATGAAAGATCCTGTAAAAAGTCTATATACTAAAGAGGATTTAACTAATTATGGATCTATTTTGAGAGATACCAATGCATATAAACGTGACTATGCTGAAGATGGAAAAATAAAGCTACTAGAGCGGCTAAGCATAAAGCCATAATCAGTAAACTTATACAGCATAAATGCATGGGACTAATGCGTCTGCCTAAAGAAAACATTGATCACATTTACTGGGATGATCCAAATGAATTAGTGGATAGACTGCGCCTTCTAATGGCATTAAAGCAGGCTGGAAACACCAGTCACAACAATGAAATGGTATCTATACTGGAGGAGTTGCGAGAAGCAGATATTATAGTTTAAATACTACTCCATTGCCATACTTCTACACAATCTACAGATGAGCGTTGACAAGTTTGGACGATTCTCTAAGCGGGGATATCTTGGGAAAGCAGGTGAACGTGGACCAACAGGAGCTCAGGGACCAGCCGGTGAACAAGGAATTCAAGGACCAGCTGGTAAACAAGGAGCATAAGGTCCAGCTGGTGAACAAGGTGAGCGGGGTATTGGATTTAATTTAACGATAAACTGAGACTACGATCTAAACTCAAAGTGTATAAAACGCCTTGGTGAACCCCTTAAAAATGATGATGCTACTACCAAAGACTATGTTGACAAGAAAATTAAAACAAGTGTTGAAGAAATAAAAAAAAACTATTAATATAGAGGTAGCAAATTTAACGCCATATATCAATGATGAAATCACGAAGATTGAAAACTATCTGTTTACTTCAGTAATAAATAAGAAAAATAAATAAGAAAAAACTCTTGAGAAATCGGTTTCATTTATAATTACGATGAGTAAGAGACAAGTGGTAAATGAGCTGCATAAACCAGCGAGAAAAAATTTCAAACGAAGTCGTGTGATCATCAAAGGTCTAGATGACTCATGGCAGGCAGACTTGGTTGAAATGGATCCCTACAAGTATGTGAACAATGGTTACCGCTATCTGCTGACAGTAATTGATACCTTCTCCAAATATGCATTGGCAATTACAATTAAAAGAAAAACTGGTGCAGAAGTAAGAGATGCCATGCAATCTATATTAAGCGAGGGCCGAATACCTAAAAACCTGCAGACTGATGATGGAAAGGAGTTCTACAACAGCCTCTTTAAAAATCTAATGATGAAGCATGCAATTAATCATTACTCTACGTACAGTTTCTTCAAAGCATCAATAGTGGAACGATTTAACCGAACTCTGAAGGATATGATGTGGAAAGAATTCAGTTTTAATGGAACTTATCAGTGGAGTAGTAGTAGTATACAACTCAAGAATACATCGAACTACAAAAATGAGACCCCGTGATATCAACATCTCCAATGAGAAACAACTGCTTTCAACTGTATACAATCATATAAAAATTGTTGTTCCTGCAAAGTATAAAGTTGGGGATTTTGTACGCATCAGCAAATACAAGCATATATTTGAGAAAGGCTATACACCAAACTGGACAGCTGAGATTTTTAAAATTATTAATAATATGATAAGACACACACACAGATAAGAAAGAGTAAATGTAGGAGGAACAGAACAGGAAAATAGAAAAAGAGTAAAACCATAACATTTTGTTTTATTCCTATACAAACTATATTAAACTATATTAACTATATTATATATTAATTATAATTATATTAAATCATTTTATTATTACTAAATTATATCACTAATGACTAGAATAGTAACCACGATGAAATGCACTGAAAAAGAAGAGCATAAAATTAAAATTAGAATTGAAATTAAAATTGAAATTAAAATTAAAATTAAAATTGGAATTGAAATTAAAATTAAAATTGAAATTGAAATTAAAATTAAAATTAAAATTGAAGTTAAATCCGAAAGTAAAATTGAAATTGAAATTAAAATTAAAAATTAAAAACTAAAATTAAAAATTAAATTAAAATAAAATAAAAATAGCATCAGAAATAGAAACGAAGAAAATAATAACGATAAGGAACCATTAATGACCCCAATAATAATTGAACTAAAACCTTGTGGAGGAGAAACGCGCCAAAGAGGTCCCCATAAGAGATGAAATATAAGTATATGTGCGTATCTGTAAACCACACATGCAATCACAAGAATGTACTTGCATAGAGGTTTTCAGAAATCATATACCGGCCCACGCAATCCAAATAGTCCACAAATATCTGAAATTGAAAGGTTAAGAAGAGGAATAATTAATTGTACAAAAAAGGTATACAGTTGAAAAACTTAACGTTTACAGACATAGAAATAAACAATAAATAAGAAGAAAAACTTCTGATGAGTCCCATGGCTGGGATGAAACTAGTAAAGTATAGCCAAATAGGAGCCTACACGGCATCCCCTTAAAATCTATAACCCCTGATATTTTTGTTTTTAACCATGACGTAATGCGAAGAACGCATATAGCTATTTGTCATTATATAGCACAATGCACTGTCCTGCTACGCAGGACAGCGCACTGTCCCGCTTCGCGGGACAAACGTTTAGAAAAATGGGGGGAAATATTATATAACATACACAGACGAAACAGAGAACGAATTAAATAAACAACACAACACGAACAATAACAGAAAAACAAATAAACGAAAACACACACACATAAGCACAAAAATGCACAAAGAACACAAAAACACAATGCTTCATCTACACCGATTAATGGAGAGTTCCCTCTAGTACCTCACTTAAGCACTACGGTGGCTAAACTATGTGACTTACGGCGCTGGACAACTGGTGCCCCACCTGCCGTACAACGTTTCGTCATGCTGCTCCATGAAAACTTCATGGACACAGATGACATATAAATCAGCACTTGCATTTTTTTGCAATTTTTTGCAATTTTTAATACTTATTTTCTTTATTCCATTCTTTTCGTTTGTTTTTCAAGTCACTCAATTACGCTATTTGGGATCTGTTTATGAGTCAAAACTAAGACTTGAAACTTAACACTAAATATATAATGGGTTGTGTGATGAAAAAATAAATGAAAAACTTTTTTAGCTTTGCCATATACCGGAGAACCCAAATTAATTCCTTCTTGAGCAAATATAAATTTACCCCGGTAAAAAATACTAAGGAGTAATCTCTACCTTTATTTCTTCCTCCATGTTGTAATATAGGAGTTTTTGCCTCATATAATTCACACCCAGAATTTATTCTGTGTTTATATGATAGGAGATCAATTTGATCTGTTTCAAGCGTCTACAGCAGGCCGAAAACCAAACTGTACCGATGAGTTTAAGGTTTCCTGCTAACATGAAACGCTTCTTCTTCTTCTTCTTTTCCTTTTAATCCCACTGCGGGCTAATACAGATTCGATTCGTCTGTAATGAACCTTGTTTTTTTAAAAATTTATTAATAAAATTTTTTTTTCTATTTTTCTCAAATTTTTTTCATTTTTTTCATTTATTTTCTCTATTCTACTTTTTCATTTGTTTTTCAGATCACTCAATTTCGCTATTTGGGACTTGTTGTTAAGTCAAAACCAAGACTTGAAACTTGTCACCAAAAATATAATGGGTTGTGTGATGAAATAACAAATTAAAAACATTTTTTATCTATGCAATATACCGGAGAATCCACATAAATTCCTTCTTGAACAAATATAAGTTTACCCCGGTAAAATGTTTTAAGGAGTAATCTCTACTTTTATTTCATCACCGTGGGTGTAATATAGGAGTTTTTGCCTCATATAATTCACACCCAGAATTTATTCGGTGTTTATATGAGAGGAGATCAATTTGATCTGTTTCAAGCTTCTACACTAGGCAGAAAACCAAGCTGTACCGATGAGTGTAAGGTTTCCTGCTAATACGAAACGCTTCTTCTTCGTACTTTTTCATTTTTTCAGCCCATTGCGGGCGTATACAGTTTCGATTCGCTTCAAATGAATTTGTTTTTTTAAATTTTTTTAATAATTTTATTTTTTTATTTTTCTCAAATTTTTTTCATTTTTCCATTTGTTTCGTTTATTCTTTTTTTTTTCATTTGTTTTTCAAGTCACTCATTTACGCTATTTGGTACCTGTTGATGAGTCAAAACTAAGACTTACTTGTCACCAAATATATAATGGGTTGTGTGATGAAATAATAAATTAAAAAGTTTTTTAGCTTTGCCATATACCGGAGATTCCAAATTAATTCCTTCTTGAGCAAATATAAATATACCCCGGTAAAAAATACTAAGGAGTAACCCCTACTTTTATTTCTTCCTCCTTGTTGTAATATAGGAGTTTTTGCCTCTTATAATTCAAACCCACAATTTATTCTGAGTTTTTATGAAAGGAGATTAATTTGATTGGTGTCACGCGTCTACAGCAGGCAGAAAACCAAGCTGTACCGATGAGTGTAAGATTTTCTGCTAACACGAAAAGCTTCTTCTTCTTCCTTTTTCTTTTTTTCAGCCCACTGCGGCAGTATACAGTAGTAGTGTAGCTATGTATGTTCTGGCGCACTGTTTTAGCTTCCAGGATTTCGCCACAGATGCTGCCGCCGTCGCTAGGTGGTTTGAGCCCATACTAAATGTAAGTTTGTGTCTTGGCTGTATTGGTTTGTGCCTTGGATACACCATTGTGTCTTGGGTGCACCATTGAGTCTCGACTGCGCCCTAGCGGGATTAACCGGTATTACCGGGATGTATCATTTGGTCTTGACTGCGCCCTAGCGGCATTAGCAGGTACTACCAGCATGTTCCGGTTTTCTAGCGACATCTGTTCGGGCGCAAACGCCATTTCTTGAGTAAGGTTCCCTAGCGGCGTTAGCCGGAACTACCAGCATGCCTTGGCTTTGCTGTTTTCTTTTATTGGCGGGAGAGTTCAGAATCATTCGAATTTTACAACATGACATCACCATGAACAGATTCTAGAAGATGTCAGTGAGACATTAGCCGACACTGCCAGCATGCTCCGGTACTACGGCTTTCTTGAATGTGTGGTACGGTTCTCTTGGTAGTTTTTGTTTCACTTTTGGCCCACACGTGGCAGCATGCAACGGTTTTGGGAAGTTGTTTGCTTCACTTTTGCCCGCACGTGCCAGCATGCAACGGTTTTCGGAAGTTTTTTGCTTCACTTTTTTGGATGTATGGTGCGCCTAAATGTAGGCTTTTGTGTTTTCAAGTTTTGCGCCTGGTTTTGAATTAATATTAGTAATAATTCATATTTCTTGAGCGCCTAAATGTAGGCTTTTGGTTTTGAACTAATAATTAAAGTTAATAGTAGGAAATTTTTGTTCATGCCAATGGATACTAGATGGTGGGTATGTGGGGGGTGATAAGAAAGATAGGGAGGGGTTAATGAAATTTTCATCAGAAATGCTCTACGGGCTCTGGTTTTCGAGATATTTGCGTATTAATAATTCAAGTTATTTTTGCTCATGGAAATGGATTCTTGGCGGTGTGGAGTGGGAGTTTTCATCAGAAATCCTCTACGGGCTTTGGTTTTCGAGATATTAGCGACATCTTTTTAAGCGCAAAACGCCATTTCTTGAGTAAGGTACCCTAGCGGCCTTAGCCGGAACAACCACCATGCCTTGGTTTTGCTGTTTTCTGTGATTAGCGGGAGTGTTCTAGATATCGGCATGACGTCATCATGGTTTTGCTGCACCTAAATAAGTTTTCTTGCAGGGAAGTTGTAGATATAGGATTGTATGGGTGTGTTGGATTGGGCTACGTTTCCTGTTCCAAGGCTTGGGTAGAATGTGTGTGTGTGTGTGTGTGTGTGTGTGTGTGTGTATGTGTGTGCGTGTGTGTGTGTGTGTGTGTGTGTGTCTTATCATATTATTAATAATTTAAAAAATCTCAGCTGTCCAGTTTGGTGTATAGCCTTTCTCAAATATATGCTTGTATTTGCTGATGCGTACAAAATCCCCAACTTTATACTTTGCAGGAACAACAATTTTTATATGATTGTATACAGTTGAAAGCAGTTGTTTCTCATTGGAGATGTTGATATCACGGGGTCTCATTTTTGTAGTTCGATGTATTCTTGAGTTGTATACTACTACTACTCCACTGATAAGTTCCATTAAAACTGAATTCTTTCCACATCATATCCTTCAGAGTTCGGTTAAATCGTTCCACTATTGATGCTTTGAAGAAACTGTACGTAGAGTAATGATTAATTGCATGCTTCATCATTAGATTTTTAAAGAGGCTGTTGTAGAACTCCTTTCCATCATCAGTCTGCAGGTTTTTAGGTATTCGGCCCTCGCTTAATATAGATTGCATGGCATCTCTTACTTCTGCACCAGTTTTTCTTTTAATTGTAATTGCCAATGCATATTTGGAGAAGGTATCAATTACTGTCAGCAGATAGCGGTAACCATTGTTCACATACTTGTAGGGATCCATTTCAACCAAGTCTGCCTGCCATGAGTCATCTAGACCTTTGATGATCACACGACGTCGTTTGAAATTTTTTCTCGCTGGTTTATGCAGCTCATTTACCACTTGTCTCTTACTCATCGTAATTATAAATGAAACCGATTTCTCAAGAGTTTTTACTCATATACACCATCTTTCGGTGACAAGTTTTTCTTATTTATTACTGAAGTAAACAGATAGTTTTCAATCTTCGTGATTTCATCATTGATATATGGCGTTAAATTTGCTACCTCTATATTAATAGTTTTTTTTTATTTCTTCAACACTTGTTTTAATTTTCTTGTCCACATTGTCTTTGATAGTAGCATCATCATTTTTAAGGGGTTCACCAAGGCGTTTTATACACTTTGAGTTTAGATCGTAGTCTCAGTTTATCGTTAAATTAAATCCAATACCCCGCTCTCCTTGTTCACCAGCTGGACCTTGTGCTCCTTGTTTACCAGCTGGTCCTTGAATTCCTTGTTCACCGGCTGATGCCTGAGCTCCTGTTGGTCCACGTTCACCTGCTTTCCCAAGATATCCCCGCTTAGAGAATCGTCCAAACTTGTCAACGCTCATCTGTAGATTGTGTAGAAGTATGGCAATGGAGTAGTATTTAAACTATAATATCTGCTTCTCGCAACTCCTCCAGTATAGATACAATTTCATTGTTGTGACTGGTGTTTCCAGCCTGCTTTAATGCCATTAGAAGGCGCAGTCTATCCACTAATTCATTTGGATCATCCCAGTAAATGTGATCAATGTTTTCTTTAGGCAGACGCATTAGTCCCATGCCTTTATGCTGTATAAGTTTACTGATTATGGCTTTATGCTTAGCCGCTCTAGTAGCTTTATTTTTCCATCTTCAGCATAGTCACGTTTATATGCATTGGTATCTCTCAAAATAGATCCATAATTAGTTAAATCCTCTTTAGTATATAGACTTTTTACAGGATCTTTCATAAATAGCAGCTCACATAACCCCAAAGTTGTTTTATAGCTCTTCCCCTTGATAACAATATTTCCTACATCATCAACATCAAACGTTGAATTACCGATTCTCCACGCGCTATCATCATAGTAAACTCCATAGGTTGGATCAATTTTAGGGCTATTATCAGTGAATAGCTTTAAACAGTTTGAAACTACGTATCCAGACGTATCGGGGGTGGTGACAGCAGACCTTCCTGTCAATGTTCTTGAATGTTCAGGTGTTGCGAATTCTACCTCAGATGTTAAGGAATAATCTCCATAATTTATAGCTGTGCTACTAGCCGCCATTTTAACATATTTTCGTTTAGTAGGGGTAAAAAGGTTCCACAACCTCATTGGATTCTTCTTCTTCTGCTTCTTCTTCTTCTTCTTCTTCTTCTTCTTTCTTTTACATCTTTTGTCTCAAATTTGACTATATCCGGCGGCTCGTATTTAACTGTTCTAACAAACTCTTTTAAGGGTTTAGTGATTGGCTTAAAGGTTTCTTCAAGTCGAGCTTCTGCTTCAATTTTTCCCATCCTTAGGGCTTTTAATTTCCTTCGCACTGCATTCCTAGTCTTGACTCAATAACAGCTTTTCCAAACAGCTCTGATAACAGCTTAACAGCTTTCCAAACAGCCTGATAACAGCTTAACAGCTTTCCAAACAGATCTGATAACAGCTTCTACAGCTTTCTAAATAGCTCTGATAACAGTCTTAACAGCTTTCCAAACAGCTCTGATAACAGCTTAACAGCTTTCCAAACAGCTTTGATAACAGCTTAACAGCTTTTAAACAGCTTCTGATAACAGCTTAACAGCTTTCCAAACAGCTCTGATAACAGCTTAACAGCTTTTAAATAGCTCTGATAAACAGCTTAACAGCTTTTCAAAAAGCTCTGATAACAGCTTAACAGCTTCTAAACAGCTCTGATAACAGCCTAACAGCTTTTAAACAGCTCTGATAACAGCTTAACAGCTATTAAAACAGCTCTGATAACAGCTTAACAGCTTCTAAACAGCTTTTGATAACAGCTTAACAGCTTTTAAACAGCTCTGATAACAGCTTAGCAGCTTTCCGAACAGCTTTGATAACAGCTTAACAGCTTTTCAAACAGCTCTGATAACAGCTTTACAGCTTTTCAAACAGGTCTGATAATAGGTGAACAGCTTTAATCTACTCAACAGGTCCACAGAATTCGGTGTGCTTTCGTCTGAGTTACAGCCTCGACTTATGAAGATTTCGCATGTTTCATCCTTTTATAGTACAATGAAGGTATCAAATCCTTTATGGTAGCGCCCCTTGTTTAATGAGTTACTCTTATCAATCATCAAGAAACCATATTCATCCTTCCAACACTCAGCACAGGCTCTTCGAAATTTATCAAATTTCATGTCTGTATTCACATGGTCATTATAGATGTGTTTCAAATTCACGTCATTTTGCTTGAATACGATGAATTAAATGAGCATTGCCACGTATTAAGTGATTCGGTATATGCGTATATGTTTGACAGAGATAGAAGCTGTCTATATCTTCGTGGCGACCCATGCAAAAATAGGATCGCACATTATCTTGCTTTTCACATGGTACATCATCGAAAATAAACACTGAATGTGATTTGGCTTCCTCTGGTGGTAGGACGTCGCAGTTGTTTGAGAATGTATAATACCCCAATCCTGATATGGGTAGTCATCACTCGCTTCAGGTATTCGTACTTTGGTTGCTGTAAAGATTTTGAATATATGTAAATATTTTCATATCTCAGACCATTGGGATGTTCCAGCAAACATATCATAACATTAGTTTTTCCACAATTGGATGGTCAACAATGATGCTCCTTATACTATTAGGCAATAGGGGACCATGCTTCTCTTTCACCTTCATAACAGCTACATCAGCATTTTGAACAGGAAAAGCTTGTTGTTGTTTAATGAACCGCATATTGAAGACTAACGGGATTCCTATAAATACACCTGCTTTATATTACATTTCAACAGTATCATCGGAAACTTATAAGATGTCGGATCACAAATCTAAACGCTCAAGAAAATCTTTGAAAGGGGGCAGAGGACTATTAAATTCAGTCATCAACAAATTACCTGTAGAATTAAATCTACCGGATAACAGTACTGTGGACCAGGACCAAAGTTACAATAAAGAAAGGCGAGAGGAGATCCAGGCATTAATCCACTGGACGCAGCCTGCAAGGAACATGATATAGCATACTCGCGACATAAAGATACAAGTGATCGACATATAGCTGATAAAATATTAGCTGAAAAAGCCTGGCAACGTGCAAAATCTACGGATGCAAATTTGAGTGAACGTGCCAACCCCTGGCTTATAACAAACGCAATGAAGGCTAAAATTAAGCTAGGTATGGGTCTTAAGGCTAAAAATAACCGCCAACCCACGTTCCGAGAAGCACGTAAGATTTAAAAAATCAAAAACCCAAAAGACTTGATGGAAGCTAGAAAAATAGCTCTTAGTGCAGCTAAAAATATTGTGAAAAGAAAGAACAAATCAATTAAAACTCCACGACTGATACCTGTACCAAGGGTTGGTGGAACACTTCCGTTCCTCATCTCGTTGTTTGCTGGGCCTTCAGCATTGGGAGCACTATCGGGAGGTGCAGCAGGCATAGCTAAAGCAGTAAATGATACCAGTGCCGCAAAGGCAAAATTGGAAGAAAGCAAACGTCATAACCAAGCAATGGAAACTATAGCGGTTGGTAAAGATGGAAACGGGCTGTTCCTGAAGCCGTACAGAAAAAGACTTGGACTCTATCTATAACCTCAACCAAAAAACTATTAAAGACGCTACCCAAAAGACCGCTAAACGAGTTGGATCTTCACAAGTATACCATACACTTGCCGCACTTCAGAGGAGTATTTAAGCGTGATAATCTTCCTAAAAAGCCATGGAAGCGAGAAAGCGGAATTGTTAACTTGGACATCTCAACTGGAGCAGGAACACACTGGGTAGCGCACTACAAGAAACGTGATAACATCGAATACTTTGACAGCTTTGGCAATCTCCAACCACCAAGGGAGCTGATAAACTACTTGGGTAGTAATATTACGTACAACTACAGTGCTTATCAGAATTATGGTGCAGTAATTTGAGGTCGCTTATGTTTAGAGTTTTTATATAATTGTTATAGCCATTATTTATTATCTGTAAATAAATGTATCTATATTGAAATTGTGACAGTTCATTATCAACCACCATGTCATTAACACTTACTCTCACGGGAAATTCATCTCTACTCACTGCTGAGTACTTTCCCCCGCTGGAGCTAGCAACGGATTATGTTTGTGGTTTAATTGATTTTCAAACATACAACTCTATACCAAATATTGATGTGAGCAATAATCTGTGAGCAATAATCTGTTGTTGAGATACCTGTTGGATCCTATGAGATTGATGATATAGCAAAATATGTACAAGGATACTTGGATAAAGAAGGGAGAAGGATAAAGGTTACAATAAAGGCTAACAATAATACATTGAAGAGTGAAGTTAAGGCAACTGAAGAAATACTTTTTGAAAAACAGAGATCCATAGCTCCTCTGCTAGGATCCAGTAAAAGAAATTCGACTGCTAATATAGTGCATACATCAGAGTTGCCAGTCAACATCATTAAATTAAATTCTATACGCATCGAATATAATATTATATCAGGATCATTCTCCAACAACACACAAGTACACACTCTCCACGAGTTTTCCCCGAACGTTGGGCCTGGGTACAAAATAGTGGAGGTACCCAAAAATGTAATCTATTTTCCTGTGAACACCAAACGTATAAGTTCTCTAACATTGAAGCTCCTTGACCAAGGCGGTGACTTAATCAACTTCAGAGGAGAGACTATAACCATCAGGTTATATTTGAAGCCACAGCATGTTGATATACAATAATGATAAATACGAGTTCGGAGCAGACAAGATCATTAATCAGCGGACAACCTTGAAGCGATCAAGACCTACATTAACACCTGCAAATACAGCATATTTACACTACTACCGGAATCCACGCATCAAACCTGGTCAGTTAAGACTTCCGCTCAAGTGGAGAAACCTCGATTTATCATCTTAGCATTACAACGGATCGAAGGAACGATAAAACCAAAGATGCTAGCAAGTTTGATCACTGTCAACTCACCGATATTACAGTTCATTTGAACTCAGAATCATATCCCTATGATGATTTGAATTTGAAATTGATGGTGGGTATGTGGGGGGTTAATAAAGATAGGGAGGTGGTGTAATGAAATTTTCATCAGAAATGCTCCACGGGCTCTGGTTTTCGAGATATTAGCGTAGTAATAATTCAAGTTATTTTTGCTCATGGAAGTGGATTCTTGGCGGTGTGGAGTGGGAGTTTTCATCAGAAATCCTCTACGGGCTTTGGTTTTCGATATATTAGCTACATCTGTTTGAGCGCAAAATGCCATTTCTTGAGTAAGGCACCCTAGCGGCCTTAGCCGGAACTACCACCATCCCTTGGTTTTGCTGTTTTCTGTTATTAGCGGGAGAGTTCTAGATATCGGCATGATGTCATCATGGTTTTGCTGCACCTAAATAAGTTTTCTTAGCAGGGAAGTTGTAGATATGAGCATCATTCGAATTTCACAACATGACATCACCATGAACAGATTCTAGAAGATGTCAGTAAGGGTTCTGGGGTATGTGTGTATTGAAAAGTCTTATGTTTTATAAACATTTGTTTTTATTTCCAATAAAATTTCTTATTATAAAAGTGTTTCTTATAGCACATTGTCCAATATGAACTTGGCAAGATGGTGCATTTGTGTTAATCTCTATTAGTTTTCCACAGTTGTATTCATCTTCGTCGTTGATAATGATTTCACCCTCTCCAACTATCTTCTGCATCCAATGAACTTTTTCAGCTCCCTTTACATATATGGTTTTGTTTCGAAGCAGTGGTTCAACTATAGTGTACAGCTTGTGAGACAGTATGTAGCCATCATCCCAGCGGAATCCATGAAAATTGTGTTGAAGCCATTTTACTTGTCTCTTTTTTGCTGAAGTCAGTTCTTTGATCTGAACGGTGGTTGACATATAAAGTGCTGCATCTGGTTTTCATTGTTTAAAATTGCCAGTTCTTTAGTGATGAATTCATTCAGATTTGTTTTGAATCCTTGGACGTCTACGATGACAGCCATCTTCTTAATTTAACTTTCTAACTTCACTTGTCAGCGGACTGTATTCCACTATTCGATCGTGTAGAAGCAGGCAATATGCTGTTGTATTAGCCGGTATATTTTCAGATGTCTTGAATTCTAGCCTTATGTCAACAGGTCCAGTGTTTATTGTTTCAATTTGATGTGAGCAATCAATGACAGCAATCGGAGCATCGGTTTTGAACTTCTCCCATATGAGGAACGGCTGATACTGGTGACCATAGTATGATTGCGTAAACTTTATATACATCTCATATAGCAATGCGTATCTATTCAAATCAAATTTCAAATTCAAATCATCTTAGGGATATGACTCTGAGTTCAAATGAACTGTAACATCGGTGAGTTGACAGTGATCAAACTTGCTTGCATCTTTGGTTTTATCGTTCCTTCGATCCGTTGTAATGCTAAGGTGATAAATCGAGGTTTCTCCACTTGAGTGGAAGTCTTAACTGACCAGGTTTGATGCGTGGATTCCGGTAGTAGTGTAAATATGCTGTATTTGCAGGTGTTAATGTAGGTCTTGATCGCTTCAAGGTTGTACGCTGACTAATGATCTTGTCTGCTCCGTACTCGTATTTATCATTATTGTATATCAACATTCTGTGGCTTCAAATGTAACCTGATGGTTATAGTCTCTCCTCTGAAGTTGATTAAGTCACCGCCTTGGTCAAGGAGCTTCAATGTTAGAGCAGCAAAACCATGGTGACGTCATGCCGATATCTAGAACTCTCCCGCTAATAACAGAAAACAGCAAAACCAAGGGATGGTGGTAGTTCCGGCTAAGGCCGCTAGGGTGCCTTACGAAATGGCGTTTTATGCTCAAACAGATGTAGCTAATATCTCGAAAACCAAAGCCCGTAGAGGATTTCTGATGAAAACTCCCACTCCACACCGCCAAGAATCCATTTCCATGAGCAAAAATATCTTGAATTATTAATACGCAAATATCTCAAAACCAGAGCCCGTAGAGCATTTCTGATGAAAATTTCATTACCCCCCACCCTATCTTTATTATCCTCCCCACATACCCACCATCTAGAATCCATTGGCATGAACAAAAATTTCCTACTATTAGCTTTAGTTATTAGTTCAAAACCAAAAGCCTATATTTAGGCGCTCAAGAAAAATCAATTATTGCTAATATTAATTCAAAACCAGGCGCAAAACTTGAAAACAACAAAAGCCTACATTTAGGCGCACCACACATCCAAAAAAGTGAAGCAAAAAAACTCCCAAAACCGTAGCATGCTGCCAAGTGTGGGCAAAAGTGAAGCAAAAAAACTTTCCAAAACCGTAGCATGCTGCCACGTGTGGGCCAAAAGTGAAGCAAAAAACTTCCAAAAGGACCATACCACACATCCAAGAAAGCCGTAGTACCGGAGAATGCTGGCAGTATCGGCTAATGTCTCACTGACATCTTCTAGAATCTGTTCATGGTGATGTCATGTTGTGAAATTCGAATAATGCTGAACTCTCCCGCCAATAAAAGAAAACAGCAAAGCCAAGGCATGCTGGTTGTTCCGGCTAAGGCCGCTAGGGAACCTTACTCAAGAAATGGCGTTTGCGCCCGAACAGATGTCGCTAGAAAACCGTAGTACCTGAGCATGCTGGTAGTACCTGCTAATGCCGCTAGGGCGCAGTCAAGACCAAATGATACATCCCGGTAGTACCGGTTAATCCCGCTAGCGCGCAGCCGAGACTCAATGGTGCACCCAAGACACAATGCCCGAACAGACGTCGCTAGAAAACCGTAGTACCGCAGCATGATGGTAGTACCTGCTAATGCCGCTAGGGCGCGGTCAATACCAAATGATACATCCCGGTATTACCGATTAATCCCGCTAGGGTGCAGTCGAGACTCAATGGTGCACCCAAGACACAATGGTGTATCCAAGGCACAAACCAATACAGCCAAGACACAAACATACATTTAGTACGGGCTCAAACAACCTAGCGACGGTGGCGACATCTGTGGCGAAATCCTGGAAGCTAAAACAGTGCACCAGAACATACATAGCTACACTACTTACAGTTTCGTTCGTTTCAATTGAATTTGGTTTTTTTAAATTTTTTTAATAAATTTTTTTCTCTATTTTTCTCTATTTTTTTTTTTTAATTTTTCATTTCTTTTCTATATTCTATTTTTTCATTTGTTTTTCAAATCACTCAATTTCGCTATTTGGGACTTGTTGTTGAATCAAAACCAAGGCTTGAAAATTGTCACCAAAAATATAATGGGTTGTGTTATGAAATAAGAAATTAAAAACATTTTTTATCTTTGCAATATACCGGAGAATCCACATAAATTCCTTCTTGAACAAATATAAGTTTACCACGGTAAAATGTTCTAAGGAGTAATCTCTACTTTTATATCTTCACCCTGGTTGTAATATAGGAGTTTTTGGCTCATATAATTCACACCCGGAATTTATTCTGGGTTTATATGAAAGGAGATCAATTTGATCTGCTTCAAGAGTCTACAGCAGGCATAAAACCAAGTTGTGCCGATGAGTTTACGGTTTTCTGCTAACACGAAATGCTTCTTCTTCTTCTTCCTTTTTCTTTTTTTATCCCACTGTGGGCGTATACAGGTTCGATTCGTTTTGAATGAATGTGGTTTTTTAAATTTTTTACAAAAATTGTTTAACAATTTTTTTTTCTATTTCTCTAAAAATTTTCAATTTTTTACTTATTTTCTTTATTCCATTCTTTTCATTTGTTTTTCAAGTCACTCAATTACGCTATTTGGGATCTGTTTATGAGTCAAAACTAAGACTTGAAACTTAACACTAAATATATAATGGGTTGTGTGATGAAAAAATAAATGAAAAACTTTTTTAGCTTTGCCATATACCGGAGAACCCAAATTAATTCCTTCTTGAGCAAATATAAATTTACCCCGGTAAAAAATACTAAGGAGTAATCTTTACCTTTATTTCTTCCTCCATGTTGTAATATAGGAGTTTTTGCCTCAGTAGTAAGGGTACCACCTCCCTATACTTTTTACATTGTGTGCGATAGAGACAACTGCGACGAGTATCCCACTCGCGGGTTTTCTGCAATACGGTTCCCACCGCCGATAAGAAGTTGTTGAGGAGGGAGTAGGATAGACACGTCCCTCTCGCAACCATTGGGGGCTAAAAATAAAAAGGTTGAGTTGCCACCGAGTTGTGTTGTTGCAGGATGTTGGTTGGAAGGAGAGGCTGGTGCTGTCTGTGGTAAAGACGGTAGATGGGTCCCTGTCGTAGGCATTGGGAGGCAGAAATAAAAAAAGCTGACTTGATACCGAGTTGTGTTGTTGCAGGATGTTGGTTGGAAGGAGAGAGCTGGTGCTGTCTGTGGTAAGGACGGTAGATGGGTCCCTGTCGCAAGCATTGGGGGCAAAAATAAAAAAAGCTGACTTGATACCGAGTTATCTTGATGCCGGCTGTTAGTTGAAAGGAGAGAGCTGGTGCTGTCTATGACAAGGACGGGAGATGGGTACTGTTTTGGAAAGGTCCAGTTGCTAGGGTGGCTGAGCCTAGGGGGGGTGCAAGCAGATGTACTATAGGCGGTTTACGTACAAGCATAGTAAAGTTTTATAAAATTGCACTACCAGGCGAGCAGATAACTAAAGCACAAAATCTTGCGATCATATGTAGCAAGCATGCATGGTTTAAACCTGTATCGTTGTCGTCACATCTTCAGCGGTTATCGCGCCTCTTTTTTTTTATATTCCGTTCATTTTTCTTCCACTCCAAACAAGCTTTGATCAGTTAGTCACACTTCTTCAACGTCATTTTTCCATACGAGTTTTAAAAAACTTGAACTTGACCGCGATGCGGTTACGAGTTGTTGTTTCTTTTTGCATAGAATTTTAAATCTACCTGAATTGAAACTGCGAGACATGTGGGTGACTTTATTTTCTGAATATTTTTTATGTAAAGGAAAAAAGATTAAGGAAAGATGGCAAAGAGCAAGTTCTGATACTGCTTATGCAAGGGTTCTTGATACTTGTGGCGTTCAATACTGGCGGCGTATGATAAAGAGCTGCAAAACAAGAAAAGATCGGCGGCAGTCAGTGAACTTGATGTTGTGAACGACACTCATGTGGGTGAAGGTGAGCTAAAAGAAACGGGTTGCTTGAGTAAAAAACAAACTAATTCGGCTGAGATGCCTTTTATTGAAGGTCAGTAAAGATAGACTGCGGAATGCCAACCCCGAACTGGACCCCGGCCCCGCCGCCCTCGGTACTGAAACCTTGAAGGCTCGTCACAGCCGCATCACACAATGCGCACATACACACATACATGGATCTTAAGTCCATATAAATAGCGGGCATATTTATTTGAAATAATGAGCTCGTTTGAGCATAAAAGCCGCATTTATCACATCTTCTATGATGGCCAAGCTAAAAGCAAAAACAAAACTACCAGTTTACCAGATGATGGATATCACCATAGGCTGTGGAATCACAATCTTCACAGACTAACAGACAACGCTTGCAGACATAATTTGCGTGAGACAAAACTTGTTTTACGGCTTTAATTATTACCAATGCCGCCAAACAAAAACAAGAGTAAAAGAAAAATGTACAGAACTGCACTTTTAGAATCACATCGTTGCCACTACCGCTTCACCCAATTAAATTTACATAATATCACAAAATTGTGGCCGCTTTGGTATTGCGAACGTGTTTAGGAATGGCGGATCAATGATAATGGTAGGAAGGTGTGAATGCAAACAAAGCAGTTTGTATGAAAAACGTGAAAAAAAGCTGAATCCCATTGCCGGCATGTAAACAAGAAGCACGTGCCAGTAAAAACATGTGGACGATTTGGCGAACTTGAATTGAAAAAAAAAAAAAAAAAAAAAACAGGAAATATAGGCGATATTAATTCAAAATATTTTATTTTTGCATCTTGCAAATTAAAAATGATGTTAATTGTAAAAACTAAAAATAAAAGCATACTGCCCACGTTTTATAAAGATTCTCTTGAGGTTAAAAACCATTGATCTGGCTAAAACAAAACCACAACCGATCATTGGATAAAGTTTAAGGCTTTGTGATAACTTATGTTGAGTGCCATGCTATCAATCAATTTTTGCTGATGATCAATCCATTCCTTGACTCAAACTTGTTCTTCACATATCGAAAATTTGTTTATACACGTCGATCATGGGATTGCTAGCGTGTATAGGAATGGGGGATCAATGATCTTTAAGTATATGTATGGAAAGCTAGGAAGGTGTGGATATAAAGAAAATAAGTTTGTGGAAAAACAAAATTTACCGGTGTGTATACAGTTTAACGGCTTGATAAACTTGCGCTGCGGGCTGAAAGTGAAAGGTGGGGTCATATTAATTTTATTGAATGAATCAACGCTTTAAGTATATCATATTATATGATATGTGTTGGGAGTTTAATGCAAATAATTAATGTAGATGATATCGGACGTAAGTTGAAGTTACTCGCCCAAAACAATTACTCAACAAGGGGCCTAAAAGAAAACAAGGGGCCTAAAAGAAAACAAGGGACCTAAAAGAAAAAAGAGATTTGTCCATGAGCTCGCAAGCGCATTAACCAAGCTTGTTGTACACTTTGATTCTGCCATGTATATCTCCACACATAAAATGAGCGCCTGGTAGACAGTTGTTGGGTTGTTTGATTTTTCAAGTCATATAAATTTTTCAGATTTGGTATTTTACATATGCGATTGTTGGTACGTACATGCATATATAATGATAAGCGTAAAAATTATAAAAATAGATAAATGTAATTTGCAGCTGATAAAAGAAAACTCGCATTCATAAAATTTCTAATGATTTGCCATCTGATTATAAACCCAAGCAACAAAATTCAAACCCATTTGGGTTGATCATTATAAAGATTAAAACTTGCAGGCTGATAAATGTAATTTGCAGCTGATAAAAAGAAAACTCACATTCATAAAATTTCTAATGATTTGCCATCTAATAATAAACCCAAGCAGCAAAATTCAAACCCATTTTAGTTGATCATTATAAAGATTAAAACTTGTCGGTTGACTTTTAACCTCAAGATTATCTTTTAATGTGTGTTTGGATTTAAATATTCAATCTCAAGCTTTCTAATTCTAATCTGTAATAGAACACAAATTAAATTTTTATTCAATTACAATGCGCTATGGCGCTTATAATTATATATGCATGTATGTACTAGCAATTGCATGGCTCAGCATTAAATTTTTAAATATAAACACATTAAAACAGCCTTGGGGTTAAAAATCAACCAGCAAGTTTTAATTTGCGTTCTATTGCAGATTAAAATTAGAGAGCTCGACATTAAATATTTAAATATAAACACATTAAAGAATAATCTTGGGGTTAAAAGCCAACCTGCAAGTTTTAATTTGCGTTCTATTGCAGATTAGAATTAGAAAGCTCAGCATTAAATATTTAAATCCAAAACATTAAAGAAGAATCTTGAGGTTAAAAGCCAACCTGCAAGTTTTAATTTGCGTTCTATTGCAGATTAGAATTAGAAAGCTCAGCATTAAATATTTAAATCTAAAAACTTTAAAGAAAAATCTTGGGGTTAAAAGCCAACCTGTAAGTTTTAATTGGCGTTCTATTGCAGATTAGAATTAGAAAGCTCAGCATTAAATATTTAAATCTAAAAACTTTAAAGAAAAATCTTGGGGTTAAAAGCCAACCTGCAAGTTTTAATTTGCGTTCTATTGCAGATTAGAATTAGAAAACTCAGCATTAAATATTTAAATCTAAAAACTTTAAAGAAAAATCTTGGGGTTAAAAGGCAACCAGCAAGTTTTAATTTGTGTTCTATTGCTGATTAGAATTAGAAAGCTCGATATTAAATATTTAAATCTAAAAACATTAAAGAAAAATCTTGAGGTTAAAAATTAACCTGTAAGTTTTAATATGCTTTCTAAGCGTCTTGTGTTTTAAAAGCAGCAAAATTTAATGTTCAAAACAATTTGTTTTGCATAAATACTGCAGCACCGGTGTAGAACTCTTTAGTTGTTATAAAACGTGTTTTAAGCATACAACCCCCCACTAAGTTCGCTGCAATAGCCGTTTTAATAAATCGAATTTGGGATTAATAACCATGGGTTTAATGTGGTTCATTATATGCACGCTCGTGTGTTATGCGCAATACTGCAGTGGGTTTTTTTTAATATTACAACGCAGAGCAGGTATGTGGAGCAACAACATTAATTGAATACATTATTCAAACTAGTATATTTATTGTTTTTAGATGCGGCGCAGGATATAGAGCTGCGTGAAAGGTTGGCCCTTAAAACACCGGAAAACGTCTTTTTAGTGCAACAGGGTGCTAACAACATTGGGTCACAGACTTTTTACCACTTTGGCCAAAGTAGCGACAACACCATTATTGATAAATTGGAGGCATATAACGTTAACATTGATGCGGCGTTTGGCAAAAATCTAACATCAAACCGCAAGTCGTTAGCTGACAGATTGTTGAATGGTTTCCAGCAGCAGAATCCCAATACGCAACCTAACAACGCCGATCCGCAGGGTAATTTACGGGCTAGCGCAGTAAAAACATATGATCCCACATCGCAGCAGCCCGAGAAGGCAGACGCTAAAAGCAAAAATAGCTATATAATTAGTTTAAACGCTAATTCGGAGGCTGGTGATAATGCGTGGGGAATGGGAAAAGAAGTTTTACAAACCCAAATAAATATGAAGCTAGAAAACTTTCGAGATGAAATGATACAAAGTGTGCGCACACTGCTAGCAGAGGCTATTACAAGAAATTTGCCGATGGCGGAAAAGGTGAACACATCCGATGATGAGTCCGTTGAAGATGGAGCATTGGCTTCACAAAAACCAGTTTTTAGTTCTGCCGTTACAACCTTTTTTAATTTCCGGGGTAGCACAATAATACCCCCAGCAACCATTAATTGGCCCAATTTGTTCGACTACGCATTTAATCAACATGAACAAAGAATAACAACTACGGTGCGTTATATAAAGAGTATGCCCAGTTTTAAACATTTTTAAAAAAAAATACGTGATGTTTTAGAGGGCTATGCATTAGATCAGACCCGTTATACGGTCATAGACGTTTTTTTTGTTGATAAAGATGAAGAGGGATATTTTATTACATCATTATCCGAACACGGCGAGTATAAAGATTTTTTAACATATACATATGGAAGATTAGTCTTTATCACACGGTCAATACCACAAAATTATCACACCCCGAACGCTGCAACTCATCAACCCAGCTATAGCACTAAACCCGCATATTCAGCTGGAGGTAAGTAAAGCTATATCCATTATTATAAATTTTTATGTAAACGCAAGTATACTAGCAGTTGCGTCACCACCCAACAACTTAGAAAAACAGCACAAACTCGATTACCCCAGCTTACAACGTTAACCTAACCACACCCGTTTTGTTACAGGATATTAAATCCGATTTCACAGCTGAAGGAGAAATTATGAACAATGATTTGGAAACCTCTACAACAATGTTAGAAGCGGCGGCAACCACAATCACTCCGTTGAAGATGTGACGTTATAAGTGCCGCTGTTTAGAGTAAAATTTATTGATTTGTTAATTGGATGGTCATATTATATTAGTGTTTAAAATAAAACGCATATTTAAACGCTTTACAATTATTCTTTTATTTGCAATTTTTCTATATTTTACATTGAGCATGAAAAGTTTCATCTGCTCTTCCCCAGATCATTGCAGCGAAGGATTGTATTTCAATCTCATCTCTAAAATTCGACATTATTCATCCATATGTTGCTGTAGAGCTCGAAGTTCATTCAAGCTGTTGATGCAATTCCGTAGCACATCATAAAGCTCCACATCCCATGGAGCTTCCGGGTCATGTTGATGGGAGTAGTTATGGACAGCTTGATACAGTTCCTCGGGAGGGGTGTAATCTTGCCGTAAGAGCGTTGATATCAGTTCCACATATCTTTGACCAGCCGGTGTGCGCAAATCCACCGCAAGCAAATCTCCTAGATTTCCAAGATCATCCCAATCGTCTTCTGCGAATGCCACACCATCATCATCATCTTCAGGAACGTCAGCATCCCCCAACTCAAAGTCAATCTGTGCGATAAAATCTTGTGTCCTAATGTCTGGAACTATTTTTTGGTAGCACATGGCGTCGATGTATCGCAATTGCTCTGTTAAGCGATTTGTAGACTTAAAAGTTCTTACGACCCCACACTATCATTTTTTAAGTCTCATCGTGGCGTGGATTGTATTGAGTGGTTTGTGTGCGAATTAAATCAATTCGCTGAGGATGTGGAAACCGTTTTCCTTTGCCCTCTAACCATGAATCAGATGACTGCTGAGGAAATAGCATTGTTTGAGACCGCCGCGCTCTGCCATATTTGCAAAAAGCTGTTTACAGAGGATGATAAAAAGGTACGCGATCACTGTCACTTAACAGGTAAATACCGAGGACCAGCACATGCTGGGTGTAATATAAATTTTAAAGATAGCCACACTGTTCCTATAATTTTTCATAATCTTAATGGGTATGACTCGCATTTCATTATAAAAAATTTATCATTGAAAGGTTGATGAAGCTAACCTTCCACAATCGAAATATTTTAGCTGAATTTAGCCATTCACATAAAGTATTGTTTGTAATGTAGCTGCTTTACAATGAAAATTTAAAAGACGCAATAAAAGTATTGCTGGTAATGTAGCTGCTTTACAATGAAAATTTTTAAGGTGCGATAAATTATCCGCAAGGTAAATCGCTGCAAGATGTGGGCAGAGCGCATTTAAACTAAAATCAATTTTGCACAACAGTTTTTATGTAAATGTAAACAAAGTACACCCCAAGGCATGATCGGAATTTAGAAGGTTGATGAAATCTAGCTTTGCAAAATTGTTGTTATGGCACTAGTATAGGGGCCAATTTCAGGCATATTTACAAATCACCCATAATGTTAGACAACCCACCGTAAATATTTACATCATTCTTACAATATTCTATAAGTTGGAGCTGATTATTAAAATTTTAGTTTATTCTAATTTATACCGCTCTAAATTTTTTTTTCTTCCGCTTGAAGGTATTAACTCCATATGTCTCTTGAGAAGGGTACTTTCCGACATAATCCTAATTCTCTAATACATTAAAAGTGTGAATAAAACCATTGAAATCTAAAATACCAAAACTTTAGAAATTTGCCAACGAAGATGATGGGAAATTTAAAGAGCCAATAAAAATAATCTTCTTACAAGCTATTTTTTATTATTTTGGGGCCATTCATTATAGTTTAAACCTTCTTTCCCAATCATTAACAAAGAAATTGGAAAATGTTCATTTATATAAATATAAATATATGGAAAATTATGTGATGATGGGGCATTATATAAAACGAATTTAACCATTGACATAAAGTGCTACTAAAATATCACTACTTTGCATTGAAAATCAATAAATTATCTCTTAGAAATTTGCGCAGCGCACATTTAAAAACAGATACTTTGTTGTGCGATAACCTTTTATAATGCTTGTAAAGTACGTGATTTTTCGTTACATTTAAAACCAGATACTTTGTTGTGCGATAACCTTTTATAATGCTTGTAAAGTACGTGATTTTTCGTTATTAGCATCAAGATTATATATATTTTAAAAATGTTTCCTTGATCGGGAAGTATAAAGATTATATATGTATATTTTAAAAATGTTTCCTTGATCGGGAAGTATAAAATGGAGCTGTCGATTAACACTAAACATCAGTCTACAAATCGCTTAACAGAGCAATTGCGATACATCGACGCCATGTGCTACCAAAAAATAGTTCCAGACATTAGGACACAAGATTTTATCGCACAGATTGACTTTGAGTTGGGGGATGCTGACGTTCCTGAAGATGATGATGATGGTGTGGCATTCGCAGAAGACGATTGGGATGATCTTGGAAATCTAGGAGATTTGCTTGCGGTGGATTTGCGCACACCGGCTGGTCAAAGATATGTGGAACTGATATCAACGCTCTTACGGCAAGATTACACCCCTCCCGAGGAACTGTATCAAGCTGTCCATAACTACTCCCATCAACATGACCCGGAAGCTCCATGGGATGTAGAGCTTTATGATGTGCTACGGAATTGCATCAACAGCTTGAATGAACTTCGAGCTCTACAGCAACATATGGATGAATAATGTCGAATTTTAGAGATGAGATTGAAATACAATCCTTCGCTGCAATGATCTGGGGAAGAGCAGATGAAACTTTTCATGCTCAATGTAAAATATAGAAAAATTGCAAATAAAAGAATAATTGTAAAGCGTTTAAATATGCGTTTTATTTTAAACACTAATATAATATGACCATCCAATTAACAAATCAATAAATTTTACTCTAAACAGCGGCACTTATAACGTCACATCTTCAACGGAGTGATTGTGGTTGCCGCCGCTTCTAACATTGTTGTAGAGGTTTCCAAATCATTGTTCATAATTTCTCCTTCAGCTGTGAAATCGGATTTAATATCCTGTAACAAAACGGGTGTGGTTAGGTTAACGTTGTAAGCTGGGGTAATCGAGTTTGTGCTGTTTTTCTAAGTTGTTGGGTGGTGACGCAACTGCTAGTATACTTGCGTTTACATAAAAATTTATAATAATGGATATAGCTTTACTTACCTCCAGCTGAATATGCGGGTTTAGTGCTATAGCTGGGTTGATGAGTTGCAGCGTTCGGGGTGTGATAATTTTGTGGTATTGACCGTGTGATAAAGACTAATCTTCCATATGTATATGTTAAAAAATCTTTATACTCGCCGTGTTCGGATAATGATGTAATAAAATATCCCTCTTCATCTTTATCAACAAAAAAAACGTCTATGACCGTATAACGGGTCTCATCTAATGCATAGCCCTCTAAAACATCACGTATTTTTTTTAAAAAATGTTTAAAACTGGGCATACTCTTTATATAACGCACCGTAGTTGTTATTCTTTGTTCATGTTGATTAAATGCGTAGTCGAACAAATTGGGCCAATTAATGGTTGCTGGGGGTATTATTGTGCTACCCCCGCAAATTAAAAAAGGTTGTAACGGCAGAACTAAAAACTGGTTTTTGTGAAGCCAATGCTCCATCTTCAACGGACTCATCATCGGATGTGTTCACCTTTTCCGCCATCGGCAAATTTCTTGTAATAGCCTCTGCTAGCAGTGTGCGCACACTTTGTATCATTTCATCTCGAAAGTTTTCTAGCTTCATATTTATTTGGGTTTGTAAAACTTCTTTTCCCATTCCCCACGCATTATCACCAGCCTCCGAATTAGCGTTTAAACTAATTATATAGCTATTTTTGCTTTTAGCGTCTGCCTTCTCGGGCTGCTGCGATGTGGGATCATATGTTTTTACTGCGCTAGCCCGTAAATTACCCTGCGGATCGGCGTTGTTAGGTTGCGTATTGGGATTCTGCTGCTGGAAACCATTCAACAATCTGTCAGCTAACGACTTGCGGTTTGATGTTAGATTTTTGCCAAACGCCGCATCAATGTTAACGTTATATGCCTCCAATTTATCAATAATGGTGTTGTCGCTGCTTTGGCCAAAGTGCTAAAAAGTCTGTGACCCAATGTTGTTAGCACCCTGTTGCACTAAAAAGACGTTTTCCGGTGTTTTAAGGGCCAACCTTTCACGCAGCTCTATATCCTGCGCCGCATCTAAAAACAATAAATATACTAGTTTGAATAATGTAATCAATTAATGTTGTTGCTCCACATACCTGCTCTGCGTTGTAATATTAAAAAAAAACCCACTGCAGTATTGCGCATAACACACGAGCGTGCATATAATGAACCACATTAAACCCATGGTTATTAATCCCAAATTCGATTTATTAAAACGGCTATTGCAGCGAACTTAGTGGGGGGTTGTATGCTTAAAACACGTTTTATAACAACTAAAGAGTTCTACACCGGTGCTGCAGTATTTATGCAAAACAAATTGTTTTGAACATTAAATTTTGCTGCTTTTAAAACACAAGACGCTGAGAAAGCATATTAAAACTTACAGGTTAATTTTTAACCTCAAGATTTTTCTTTAATGTTTTTAGATTTAAATATTTAATATCGAGCTTTCTAATTCTAATCAGCAATAGAACACAAATTAAAACTTGCTGGTTGCCTTTTAACCCCAAGATTTTTCTTTAAAGTTTTTAGATTTAAATATTTAATGCTGAGTTTTCTAATTCTAATCTGCAATAGAACGCAAATTAAAACTTGCAGGTTGGCTTTTAACCTCAAGATTCTTCTTTAATGTTTTGGATTTAAATATTTAATGCTGAGCTTTCTAATTCTAATCTGCAATAGAACGCAAATTAAAACTTGCAGGTTGGCTTTTAACCCCAAGATTATTCTTTAATGTATTTATATTTAAATATTTAATGTCGAGCTCTCTAATTTTAATCTGCAATAGAACGCAAATTAAAACTTGCTGGTTGATTTTTTAACCCCAAGGCTGTTTTAATGTGTTTATATTTAAAAATTTAATGCTGAGCCATGCAATTGCTAGTACATACATGCATATATAATTATAAGCGCCATAGCGCATTGTAATTGAATAAAAATTTAATTTGTGTTCTATTACAGATTAGAATTAGAAAGCTTGAGATTGAATATTTAAATCCAAACACACATTAAAAGATAATCTTGAGGTTAAAAGTCAACCGACAAGTTTTAATCTTTATAATGATCAACTAAAATGGGTTTGAATTTTGCTGCTTGGGTTTATTATTAGATGGCAAATCATTAGAAATTTTATGAATGTGAGTTTTCTTTTTATCAGCTGCAAATTACATTTATCAGCCTGCAAGTTTTAATCTTTATAATGATCAACCCAAATGGGTTTGAATTTTGTTGCTTGGGTTTATAATCAGATGGCAAATCATTAGAAATTTTATGAATGCGAGTTTTCTTTTATCACCTGCAAATTACATTTATCTATTTTTATAATTTTTACGCTTATCATTATATATGCATGTACGTACCAACAATCGCATATGTAAAATACCAAATCTGAAAAATTTATATGACTTGAAAAATCAAACAACCCAACAACTGTCTACCAGGCGCTCATTTTATGTGTGGAGATATACATGGCAGAATCAAAGTGTACAACAAGCTTGGTTAATGCGCTTGCGAGCTCATGGACAAATCTCTTTTTTCTTTTAGGTCCCTTGTTTTCTTTTAGGCCCCTTGTTTTCTTTTAGGCCCCTTGTTTAGTAATTGTTTTGGGCGAGTAACTTCAACTTACGTCCGATATCATCTACATTAATTATTTGCATTAAACTCCCAACACATATCATATAATATGATATACTTAAAGCGTTGATTCATTCAATAAAATTAATATGACCCCACCTTTCACTTTCAGCCCGCAGCGCAAGTTTATCAAGCCGTTAAACTGTATACACACCGGTAAATTTTGTTTTTCCACAAACTTATTTTGTTTATATCCACACCTTCCTAGCTTTCCATACATATACTTAAAGATCATTGATCCCCCATTCCTATACACGCTAGCAATCCCATGATCGACGTGTATAAACAAATTTTCGATATGTGAAGAACAAGTTTGAGTCAAGGAATGGATTGATCATCAGCAAAAATTGATTGATAGCATGGCACTCAACATAAGTTATCACAAAGCCTTAAACTTTATCCAATGATCGTTGTGGTTTTGTTTTAGCCAGATCAATGGTTTTTAACCTCAAGAGAATCTTTATAAAACGTGGGCAGTATGCTTTTATTTTTAGTTTTTACAATTAACATCATTTTTAATTTGCAAGATGCAAAAATAAAATATTTTGAATTAATATCGCCTATATTTCCTGTTTTTTTTTTTTTTTTTTTTTTCAATTCAAGTTCGCCAAATCGTCCACATGTTTTTACTGGCACGTGCTTCTTGTTTACATGCCGGCAATGGGATTCAGCTTTTTTTCACGTTTTTCATACAAACTGCTTTGTTTGCATTCACACCTTCCTACCATTATCATTGATCCGCCATTCCTAAACACGTTCGCAATACCAAAGCGGCCACAATTTTGTGATATTATGTAAATTTAATTGGGTGAAGCGGTAGTGGCAACGATGTGATTCTAAAAGTGCAGTTCTGTACATTTTTCTTTTACTCTTGTTTTTGTTTGGCGGCATTGGTAATAATTAAAGCCGTAAAACAAGTTTTGTCTCACGCAAATTATGTCTGCAAGCGTTGTCTGTTAGTCTGTGAAGATTGTGATTCCACAGCCTATGGTGATATCCATCATCTGGTAAACTGGTAGTTTTGTTTTTGCTTTTAGCTTGGCCATCATAGAAGATGTGATAAATGCGGCTTTTATGCTCAAACGAGCTCATTATTTCAAATAAATATGCCCGCTATTTATATGGACTTAAGATCCATGTATGTGTGTATGTGCGCATTGTGTGATGCGGCTGTGACGAGCCTTCAAGGTTTCAGTACCGAGGGCGGCGGGGCCGGGGTCCAGTTCGGGGTTGGCATTCCGCAGTCTATCTTTACTGACCTTCAATAAAAGGCATCTCAGCCGAATTAGTTTGTTTTTTACTCAAGCAACCCGTTTCTTTTAGCTCACCTTCACCCACATTCGTGTCGTTCACAACATCAAGTTCACTGACTGCCGCCGATCTTTTCTTGTTTTGCAGCTCTTTATCATACGCCGCCAGTATTGAACGTCACAAGTATCAAGAACCCTTGCATAAGCAGTATCAGAACTTGCTCTTTGCCATCTTTCCTTAATCTTTTTTCCTTTACATAAAAAATATTCAGAAAATAAAGTCACCCACATGTCTCGCAGTTTCAATTCAGGTAGATTTAAAATTCTATGCAAAAAGAAACAACAACTCGTAACCGCATCGCGGTCAAGTTCAAGTTTTTTAAAACTCGTATGGAAAAATGACGTTGAAGAAGTGTGACTAACTGATCAAAGCTTGTTTGGAGTGGAAGAAAAATGAACGGAATATAAAAAAAAAGAGGCGCGATAACCGCTGAAGATGTGACGACAACGATACAGGTTTAAACCATGCATGCTTGCTACATATGATCGCAAGATTTTGTGCTTTAGTTATCTGCTCGCCTGGTAGTGCAATTTTATAAAACTTTACTATGCTTGTACGTAAACCGCCTATAGTACATCTGCTTGCACCCCCCCTAGGCTCAGCCACCCTAGCAACTGGACCTTTCCAAAACAGTACCCATCTCCCGTCCTTGTCATAGACAGCACCAGCTCTCTCCTTTCAACTAACAGCCGGCATCAAGATAACTCGGTATCAAGTCAGCTTTTTTTATTTTTGCCCCCAATGCTTGCGACAGGGACCCATCTACCGTCCTTACCACAGACAGCACCAGCTCTCTCCTTCCAACCAACATCCTGCAACAACACAACTCGGTATCAAGTCAGCTTTTTTTATTTCTGCCTCCCAATGCCTACGACAGGGACCCATCTACCGTCTTTACCACAGACAGCACCAGCCTCTCCTTCCAACCAACATCCTGCAACAACACAACTCGGTGGCAACTCAACCTTTTTATTTTTAGCCCCCAATGGTTGCGAGAGGGACGTGTCTATCCTACTCCCTCCTCAACAACTTCTTATCGGCGGTGGGAACCGTATTGCAGAAAACCCGCGAGTGGGATACTCGTCGCAGTTGTCTCTATCGGACGCAATGTAAAAAGTATAGGGAGGTGGTACCCTTACTACTTGCCTCATATAATTCACACCCAGAATTTATTCTGTGTTTATATGATAGGAGATCAATTTGATCTGTTTCAAGCGTCTACAGCAGGCAGAAAACCAAACTGTACCGATGAGTTTAAGGTTTCCTGCTAACACGAAACGCTTCTTCTTCTTCTTCTTTTCCTTTTAATCCCACTGCGGGCTAATACAGATTCGATTCGTCTGTAATGAACCTTGTTTTTTTAAAAATTTATTAATAAAATTTTTTTTTCTATTTTTCTCAAATTTTTTTCATTTTTTCATTTATTTTCTCTATTCTACTTTTTCATTTGTTTTTCAGATCACTCAATTTCGCTATTTGGGACTTGTTGTTAAGTCAAAACCAAGACTTGAAACTTGTCACCAAAAATATAATGGGTTGTGTGATGAAATAACAAATTAAAAACATTTTTTATCTATGCAATATACCGGAGAATCCACATAAATTCCTTCTTGAACAAATATAAGTTTACCCCGGTAAAATGTTCTAAGGAGTAATCTCTACTTTTATTTCTTCACCCTGGGTGTAATATAGGAGTTTTTGCCTCATAAAATTCACACCCAGAATTTATTCGGTGTTTATATGAGAGGAGATCAATTTGATCTGTTTCAAGCTTCTACAGTAGGCAGAAAACCAAGCTGTACCGATGAGTGTAAGGTTTCCTGCTAATACGAAACGCTTCTTCTTCTTACTTTTTCATTTTTTCAGCCCATTGCGGGCGTATACAGTTTCGATTCGCTTCAAATGAATTTGTTTTTTTAAATTTTTTTAATAATTTTATTTTTTTATTTTTCTCAATTTTTTTTCATTTTTCCATTTGTTTCGTTTATTCTTTTTTTTCATTTGTTTTTCAAGTCACTCAATTACGCTATTTGGTACCTGTTGATGAGTCAAAACTAAGACTTACTTGTCACCAAATATATAATGGTTTGTGTGATGAAATAATAAATTAAAAAGTTTTTTAGCTTTGCCATATACCGGAGATTCCAAATTAATTCCTTCTTGAGCAAATATAAATATACCCCGGTAAAAAATACTAAGGAGTAACCTCTACTTTTATTTCTTCCTCCTTGTTGTAATACAGGAGTTTTTGCCTCATATAATTCAGACCCACAATTTATTCTGAGTTTTTATGAAAGGAGATTAATTTGATTGGTGTCACGCGTCTACAGCAGGCAGAAAACCAAGCTGTACCGATGAGTGTAAGATTTTCTGCTAACACGAAAACTTCTTCTTCTTCCTTTTTCTTTTTTTCAGCCCACTGCGGGAGTATACAGTTTCGATTCATTTCAAATGAATTTGGTTTTTTAAATTTTTTTAAATTGTTTTAATAAATTGTTTTTTCTATTTTCTCAAACTCTTTTCAAATTTCCATTCGTTTTCTTTATTCTATTTTTTCATTTGTTTTTCAAGTCAGTCAATTTTGCTATTTGGGACCTCTTGTTTAGTCAAAATCAAGACTTGAAACTTGTCACCAAAAACATAATGGATTGTGTGATGAAATAACAAATTAAAAACTTTTTTAGCTTTGCCATATACCGGAGAATCCAAATTTATTCCTTCTTGAGCAAATATAAATTTACCCCGGTAAAAAATACTAAGGAGTAATCTATACTTTTATTTCTTCCTCCTTGTTGTAATATAGTAGTATTTTCCTCATATTATTCACACCCAGAATTTATTCTGTGTTTATATGTGAGCAGATCAATTTGATCTGTTTCAAGTTCTACAGTAGGCAGAAAACCAAGCTGTACCGATGAGTGTGAGGTTTCCTGCAAATACGAAACGCTTCTACTTCTCACTTTTTCATTTTTTGAGCCCATTGCGGGCGTATACATTTTCGATTCGTTTCAAATGAATTTGTTTTTTTAAATTTTTTTAATAATTTTATGTTTTTATTTTTCTCAAATTTTTTTTCGTTTTTCCATTTGTTTCGTTTATTCTTTTTTTGTCATTTGTTTTTCAAGTCACTCAATTACGCTATTTGGTACCTGTTGATGAGTCAAAACTAAGACTTACTTGTCACGAAATATATAAAGGGTTGTGTGATGAAATAATAAATTAAAAAGTTTTTTAGCTTTGCCATATACCGGAGAATCCAAATGAATTCATTCTTGAGCAAATATAAATACACCCCGGTAAAAAATACTAAGGAGAAATCTCTACTATTATTTCTTCCTCCTTGTTGTAATATAGGAGTTTTTGCCTCATATAAATCAAACCCACAATTTATTCTGAGTTTTTATGAAAGGAGATTAATTTGATTGGTGTCATGCGTCTACAGCAGGCAGAAAACCAAGCTGTACCGATGAGTGTGAGGTTTCCTGCTAATACGAAACGCTTCTTCTTCTCACTTTTTCATTTTTTGAACCCATTGCGGGCGTATACAGTTTCGATTCGTTTCAAATGAATTTGTTTTTTTAAATTTTTTTAATAATTTCATGTTTTTATTTTTCTCAAATTTTTTTCGTTTTTCCATTTGTTTCGTTTATTCTTTTTTTTCATTTGTTTTTCAAGTCAGTCAATTACGCTATTTGGTACCTGTTGATGAGTCAAAATTAAGACTTACTTGTCACCAAATATATAATGGGTTGTGTGATGAAATAATAAATTAAAAACCTTTTTAGCTTTGCCATATACCGGAGAATCCAAATTAATTCCTTCTTGAGCAAATATAAATTTACCCCGGTAAAATATACTAAGGAGTATTCTCTACCTTTACTTCTTCCTCCTTGTTGTAATATAGGAGTTTCTGCCTCATACAATTCAAACCCACAATTTATTCTGAGTTTATATGAAAGGTGATCAATTTGATTGGTGTCACGCGTCTACAGCAGGCAGAAAACCTAGCTGTACCGATGAGTGTAACGTTTTCTGCTAACACGAAACGCTTCTACTTCTCACTTTTTCATTTTTTGAGCCCATTGCGGGCGTATACATTTTCGATTCGTTTCAAATGAATTTGTTTTTTTAAATTTTTTTAATAATTTTATGTTTTTATTTTTCTCAAATTTTTTTTCGTTTTTCCATTTGTTTCGTTTATTCTTTTTTTGTCATTTGTTTTTCAAGTCACTCAATTACGCTATTTGGTACCTGTTGATGAGTCAAAACTAAGACTTACTTGTCACGAAATATATAAAGGGTTGTGTGATGAAATAATAAATTAAAAAGTTTTTTAGCTTTGCCATATACCGGAGATTCCAAATTAATTCCTTCTTGAGCAAATATAAATATACCCCGGTAAAAAATACTAAGGAGTAACCTCTACTTTTATTTCTTCCTCCTTGTTGTAATACAGGAGTTTTTGCCTCATATAATTCAGACCCACAATTTATTCTGGGTTTTTATGAAAGGAGATTAATTTGATTGGTGTCACGCGTCTACAGCAGGCAGAAAACCAAGCTGTACCGATGAGTGTAAGATTTTCTGCTAACACGAAAACTTCTTCTTCTTCCTTTTTCTTTTTTTCAGCCCACTGCGGGAGTATACAGTTTCGATTCATTTCAAATGAATTTGGTTTTTTAAATTTTTTTAAATTGTTTTAATAAATTGTTTTTTCTATTTTCTCAAACTCTTTTCAAATTTCCATTCGTTTTCTTTATTCTATTTTTTCATTTGTTTTTCAAGTCAGTCAATTTTGCTATTTGGGACCTCTTGTTTAGTCAAAATCAAGACTTGAAACTTGTCACCAAAAACATAATGGATTGTGTGATGAAATAACAAATTAAAAACTTTTTTAGCTTTGCCATATACCGGAGAATCCAAATTTATTCCTTCTTGAGCAAATATAAATTTACCCCGGTAAAAAATACTAAGGAGTAATCTATACTTTTATTTCTTCCTCCTTGTTGTAATATAGTAGTATTTTCCTCATATTATTCACACCCAGAATTTATTCTGTGTTTATATGTGAGCAGATCAATTTGATCTGTTTCAAGTTCTACAGTAGGCAGAAAACCAAGCTGTACCGATGAGTGTGAGGTTTCCTGCAAATACGAAACGCTTCTACTTCTCACTTTTTCATTTTTTGAGCCCATTGCGGGCGTATACATTTTCGATTCGTTTCAAATGAATTTGTTTTTTTAAATTTTTTTAATAATTTTATGTTTTTATTTTTCTCAAATTTTTTTTCGTTTTTCCATTTGTTTCGTTTATTCTTTTTTTGTCATTTGTTTTTCAAGTCACTCAATTACGCTATTTGGTACCTGTTGATGAGTCAAAACTAAGACTTACTTGTCACGAAATATATAAAGGGTTGTGTGATGAAATAATAAATTAAAAAGTTTTTTAGCTTTGCCATATACCGGAGAATTCAAATGAATTCATTCTTGAGCAAATATAAATATACCCCGGTAAAAAATACTAAGGAGAAATCTCTACTATTATTTCTTCCTCCTTGTTGTAATATAGGAGTTTTTGCCTCATATAAATCAAACCCACAATTTATTCTGAGTTTTTATGAAAGGAGATTAATTTGATTGGTGTCATGCGTCTACAGCAGGCAGAAAACCAAGCTGTACCGATGAGTGTGAGGTTTCCTGCTAATACGAAACGCTTCTTCTTCTCACTTTTTCATTTTTTGAACCCATTGCGGGCGTATACAGTTTCGATTCGTTTCAAATGAATTTGTTTTTTTAAATTTTTTTAATAATTTCATGTTTTTATTTTTCTCAAATTTTTTTCGTTTTTCCATTTGTTTCGTTTATTCTTTTTTTTTCATTTGTTTTTCAAGTCAGTCAATTACGCTATTTGGTACCTGTTGATGAGTCAAAATTAAGACTTACTTGTCACCAAATATATAATGGGTTGTGTGATGAAATAATAAATTAAAAACCTTTTTAGCTTTGCCATATACCGGAGAATCCAAATTAATTCCTTCTTGAGCAAATATAAATTTACCCCGGTAAAATATACTAAGGAGTATTCTCTACCTTTACTTCTTCCTCCTTGTTGTAATATAGGAGTTTCTGCCTCATACAATTCAAACCCACAATTTATTCTGAGTTTATATGAAAGGTGATCAATTTGATTGGTGTCACGCGTCTACAGCAGGCAGAAAACCTAGCTGTACCGATGAGTGTAACGTTTTCTGCTAACACGAAAAGCTTCTTCTTCTTCCTTTTTCTCTTTTTCAGCCCACTGCGGGAGTATACAGTTTCGATTCATTTCAAATGAATTTGGGTGAAATCATGTTCTATTTTTAATGGTAATTCAAGTATATCATCGCATTTAGTTACAGGTATTTCATGATGTTTTTTTTTTTATAGATGAGTAATCATTTGTTTCAATAGAACGGAGTAGTCGGACAATGTTTGATATCATCAATTTCTCGGTAAAGGCGCTTTTCTGCAGCTTAATTAAAAATGTAGGAATGTGAATTAATATATCTTTACGTTATTAGTTATTACTATCAACATGAAATTTTGAATTAAGTCGATATTAAATGGTGAAGCAGTCGTAGGTATCCCTGCACCGTTTTGATGGATTGGACTTTAAATTATAAAGCGAATATCCCAAAAATGAAGAATGTAAATCCCATATATAGTAAAAGGTGATTGACTGAAAAACATGAAAAAGTCTTTGGTACCAAAACTTTCACAATTATTGTCGGATTTTTATCAAATTTCACACGTAGATAGAATGTATATCGAGATTTTCTCAATTCACCTATAGGTACAAAATTCGAATTCGAAAATACCTTTATAATGGTTAAAGTTGGACATATTCGAATTCGAATAACATCTATTTGAATGGTACGATTTTTAATTATAGCACTTTTTTGAAAGGCCTGCTTATTCTGAACTTATTTTTTCAAGTTTCAGTTCACTTGGACTTTTGGGAGGGGTTAAAAATAGGTGGGAATTTTCGATATTAAATCTAATTAACTCTAACTCGAGTAATTCAAGGAGTAGGGCAATGAAACTTTTATACCTTATAGATCTTTCAATACTGTTTCTCTTGGTTTTCGAAATCGATTTCGAAATTCACCCAGTTTAAATTTTCAAATCATCATTTCCGATTTTCCCTTATTTCTCCACTCTCTAGCGCCATGTTTTAAGATATGTTGAAAAGCCTATGGGCGTGGCTATAAAATATCAAAAATGTAGAAAAACAGTTTTTTTCTGAACTCCCTCCCGTAAAAGGGGAAATAGTGTGAAGGGTGCAATCCAGAAATATCGACCTATATTTCGTATTTTTTTTTACAGGGGGATGAAATTTTTCACCTGAATTCCACTTATAATTTTCCATAGCATTATGGTATTTTTTTTTTGAATTTCGAAAAATTTTCATACAAAATTGTTGATTTTCGAAAAACGTAAGTGTCAATTTCCCAGCCGATAACATGTGAAATTTCAATCCCACTGGGTCGAGCGGGGTATCGTTGGAAAGAGAACACCTCAGAATTTACGAATCTGAAATTTCACCCCCTCTGCCTTTCCTTGTGGATAAGGGGTGGTAAAACGTAACGTAAAATGTCAATGGGTGCAGCGGGAGGGGGTGTCCTAGGAAGATTTCCAATGTGCCAAATGAAAGATACATTCGAGGGCGATCGACCTGTGTACTAATATCGCTTAGGGGTGGTTCTGTATTGATTTAGCAGAGTGTTTAATTAACATCTACCCGCGGTTTTTTCAAAACCCCAAATCTGGGATTTTGGTCCTTTGGCTCCTTTCTTCGCCGAAGCCACCAAAAAGAATGAAACAAACCAAATCAGTATCGAAAAAACACACCTTCATGGTTATAAGTAGTTATGTCTCAATAAAATCGTGGTGGTTTTGTGGAAACGGTGAACAAGGGAAATTCACGCTTTGAATTTGAAATAAAATCAGCTCTGGAGGGGTGAGGGGCGAAGGATTAAAAAACAAACTTCAAATACATCTTTAGTTCGATTAAGAGATTAAAGTTACGATAAAAAGTTACCCCCACCCCCTGCAACACCAAATATGGCATAAGGGGTGCCTAATTATAGCGCCCGCCGAGCTCGATCGAATGCGGTTTTTCAAATTTCAATCGA
The DNA here is from genome assembly GCA_963924295.1 of Dioctria rufipes. Lineage (NCBI taxonomy): Eukaryota > Metazoa > Arthropoda > Insecta > Diptera > Asilidae > Dioctria > Dioctria rufipes. The sequence goes on from CAWUPM010000828.1 coordinate 714,131, forward strand.
GTATACTTCGTAGTATATTTTTTCCATCCTTTTACATTTTATCTGAAAACCACCTTTTCACTTTGTCGAACCCTGCATCATAAAGGATGTCTGTAGGGAAAAACTTTTACATTCAAATTAAAGGTAAGAAAATTCTCTATCTATTAGGATGTTTTTATGTCTGATTTGAGACATTTCCACACTGGGATTTTCCTCCCGAAGTACCAAGGTTTTCCTCATATGGGACCCATATACCCCACTACTACATATGAGTAATGTTTTCATCTTTTTTTTTCAACCATAGACATAAGTGTTTGATTATAAAACTTTTTTATCTTTACAAAAAAATTCCTCCGATCTACCGTTATTCCGTGAACGTAATTTGTAAATTTTTGCATTTTCTCATGGCAAGAATTGCCGTAAAACGAAGTCGTTCTACTATTATTAATGTTTCTCCTAAACTGTTAGCCTAATTGGAAAACTAATTAGATTCAACTTTATGCAACAAAATGTAGATGCGATTTCATATTATAAACATCCTTTATTAAAATATTTCTAGCGTCTCAACTGTGATGGACGAAGATCAAAATGACCATTTGACGCATCATTTCAAACAATATCAAATTTTATTCACGCACAAAATTGGAAAGTTTTCTGTAAGTGTTGGTTCAATTTCAACCATTCCTTTTCCCAAATATACGTAGGATTTGTGGCATTATGGAGGGCGTAAATTTAGGGGTTGCGTCGACCTTGGTGTCGGGGGTGGAAATAAAACTGGGAAAATTTTCGGGGTTTAAAAAAAAAATTCAAATAATTTTCTTAGTGATAAAATTTTCAAGATGGGCTGAACAGGGTTCGTTAATTATAACCCTTATTTGTCCTAAAAATAAATCTTTTTACTAAACTCCATGCGATTCTAATCTAATCGCCGATGAGTTTTGTAAGATACTACCTTTCATCGGCCATCACATTACATTCAGCGTCATTTTTTTTTTGTATTCTGCAACAATTAACCCACTTTTATTCACTTAGCGTTATCTCTAATCTGCTAGCTTTCGTCTATCTAAAAAAAACTAAAATTCATTATTCAAAGTCGTTTAGGAATAATTAACCAAATAAGTTTGCATGGTTCGTTAATTTCGTTTCTAATTAGATTCGTTTCTAATTTATATAGGGAATTTGAAGCATGGTTGAAATATTTTAAGCCCCGTATAAATTTGAAAGTAGTGTACTACTGTCCTTAATTTATAGTATTTTTTTTTCAAAGCTATCCGACTCACGGTTTAAAATATTGTCGTATATATATTTCATTATGCGGTTATTATTGCGGTTATTTTTATATTTTCTTAATTTTCATGCTAAGTACTTTTTAAAAGGCTATGCCTTATTTTGTACAAATTTTCTTTTGAATAAATTTGATTTGATTTGATTATGTCAATTAATTTGTATACTCATATTAAGGAATTAATTAAAAATCCCGCTGTTTTTTAAGAAATATCTAAGTTTTTTTAGCTCAATCTTTATTATGATTATTTGAGCAATATTTTCAAACTCCTTCGACACCTACGACAAAATTTGAAAATTTGGCGCCCGAAATTTTCGCCCTGAAAATTGATTTGGAAATTTTGTTATATGAAATAACAGTTATTCCAATTTTTTCAGCATTCTCAAATTTATTTTCAAATTAAAAGAACTTAAAATGTGCTGAGTGTAGTAGGTCGGTTCAGCCAGACATGACGTCATAGCCAGACAAATTTTTTGGTTCTGTGGGGTGCGGGGGAAGGACGGCCTGGTCGGTCGGCTGGCCAGATATCTCTGTCTCTCTGTTTGTTTCTCTCTGTCTCTTATATTTTCCTCTGACGTCATACGTTGGCCTGGTCGCTGGGCTAAGCGGAAAATGACTGCATGAATATGGTCATCAAAAAACTGTCTTGTTCGTAACCCCCACAAATATGCTTAATTTACTTTACAAATGTTTCTTGTGTATACAAGTCTTTGAACGGGCGGGCGATCTAAAAATAGAATAGCCTTTGGATATGGTTTATAAGAGGTAGCAGGTATGTTTTTCCAAGGAGGGCCTCGTGAAAAATTTTCAAATATTTCAGTTTTAAATGAAATTATTAAATTGATTAGAATTCAAAATACTAATAAGGTATACCTAGATAATTATAATCCTGAAGAAGATGATAAATATTTTATGTATTTTGATGCTAATAGCCTATATGTGCCAGTATCTACCTACAGGAAATTTTAAATGGATTGAAAATATTGTTATAGAAAACTTCAAGAATGATTCTAACGATGGATATATATTGGAAGTTGACTTAGAATATCCAGAATCTATACATGATCTACATAAGGATCTACCACTAGCTCCAACATGTCTTATACCACCGAATGGTAAACATTCAAAACTTTTACTAACAGAATATGATAAAGAACGATATGTTATTCATTACCGCAACTTAAAGCAATGCTTAAAGTATGGGATGAAATTAAAGAAAATACATCGAATATTGCAATTCGATCAATCACCATGGCTGAAAACATATATTGACTTAAACAATAAACTTCGAGTCAACGCAAAAAATGAATTTGAAAGTATTACTTCAAATTAATGAATAATGCAGTCTTTGGAAAAACGATGGAAAATGTACGTAATCGAGCGGATGTAAAATTAATAACCAAATGGCATAGTCGGTATGGAGCAGAGGCGATGATATCTAAACCAAATTTTAATAGCCATACTATTTTTGATGAGAATTTAATAGCTGTTGAATTAAACAAGTTGAAAATATTAATGAATAAACCAATTTATATTGGGCAAGCCATCTTCGATATATCTAAAACGTGCATCTACGAATTCCATTATGGATATATACAACGATTATTCAAAGATAATGTCAAGTGCTTGTATACAGATACGGATTAATTAATATATGAATTTACCAAATTAAATCAATACGAAATAATAAAGCGTGATATACACATGTTTGACTATCCCGAGCATAACTTCTATGATATACCCTTATGTAATAAAAAGATTCCTGGATTAATGAAAGATGAATTAAATGGTGAAGTAATGAGTCAATTCATTGGTTTAAGAGCCAAGATGTATAGAATCCGTACTAATAACAAGGATTTCATTAAAAAGGCCAAAGGAGTAAAGAAGTGCATCATAAATAATACAATTTCTTTTGATGATTACTTAAGTTGCTTGGAAAATTCAATTGAAATAAGCAGACGACAGCATTTGATAAGATCATTTAAGCACGAATTTCACAGTATAGAGCAAGACAAAATAGCTCTCATCCCACATGAAGATAAGGGGTTTTTGATGGATGGGAGAGTGGATATTTTACCATGGGGGCATTACAGTATTACAAACCCGGTATTAGCAGATGAATGTGTACGACATAATTTAATACCTTATACTGTAATTATTGTAATAAGCATTGAGTGTCCAAGCAATTTAATACAAATTGATAACCTTGTAAAACGTGAAGTATGTGATGAAATGATCTTAGATTTTATATAAACAAGAAATAAAACGAGTATACACCCATAATTACGTTTTTATAAAAAAAAAATTTATTTCTTAAATTATAATACATTGTTTTTATTAACCCACGAATTGTGTTTTGAGGAAAAACATTTTCCTTTAGCACTTTTTCAACAAGGTAATCATGTTGTAGTTCTTTTTCATAAAATCCTTTTTTGATTGGATGCCCCTCATAATCCTGTAGAAGACATGTGACCGGATTCGTATTTTGTATAGTTTTAATTTTAAATATTTCATTCGTCCAGTTTGGTGTGTACACCTTTTCAAATTTTGTGTTTGTGCTTGCTGATGCGAACGTATTCACCACTTTTATATTTAGCTCTATCCACCATTTTTATGTGACTGTATACTGTTTGCAGTAGAATATTTTTATTAAAATGATTAAAGGTACAAAGTCAATTCAACGATAGGAACCATTCTTACTAAATTCTTTCCACATCATGCCTTTCAACGTCCTACTACATCTTTCAACTATTGAGGCTTTCATTATACTAAAAGTCGAATAGTGTTTGATTCCATACTTCAGTATTAGTGTCTGGAATATTTTGTTATAAAACTCTTTACAATCATCTGTCTGCAAATGTTTAGGTATCCGACTGACTTTTAGAACTTTTCCATTGTAGCCGTTACCTCTTTTCCAGTTTTATTTTTAAGAGTTTCTACTCAAGAAGCCATTATTTTCACGAACAGAAGCATCCATTTCAACCAAATCTGCTTGCCAGAGATCATCCAAATCCTTCATAATGACTCGACGTCGAGGAAAATTTCGACGAGCTGCTCTGTGCTCTTTACTCATTGTTAGCTTTGATTATAAGTGATTCTACATTTATAAGTCCACGTAAATTCTTTTCAATGTCTTCGAACTTTGTAACAGTATAAACTTTTAACTTTTTCAAATGACTTATTTATGTGTGATTGTGCTAATATTTCCAGTTTTTCTCTAGTTATTTTAATAATATTATGTACATTCGCAAGCTCTTCCTCTAATTCACTCTTAGTTGTCTTTGTTCCTAAACTAATATGGGATCTACATAAATCTAAATATTTATCAAGTGCCACATCTACGTATAGCTTGTTTACAGCAACACTACCTTCTTCAGAATTTTTAAGATTGATAATGTTGTTGAATTGCATAGTTTTTATCTGATGTTAACAGAAAACTTACTCCAGCAGGTCCGGAACCCTTTTCACCTGGTGGTTCTGAAGGACCCGGTTCTCCTCGAGGCCCAGGAAAACCTCGTCCAATATTACCATCTCTTAGCGATCGTCCGAACTTGTCAACACTCATTTCATGAATAAATATATAAAAAGCGGAAGAAGGCTTTTATAAAATTAAATCAGACTCTCTTAACTCTTAAATAATGGAAACAATTTCATTGTTGTGACTATTATTCCCAGCTACTTGATAGCCAATTAAAAGCCGTAATCTGTCTACCAATTCATTTAGATCATCCCAGTAAACATATTCCAAGATTTCTCGATAATTAGCCAAGTCCTTTTCAACATATAATATGTTTAATGGTTCTTTCATAAAAAGAAGTTCGCATAAGCCAGCTGTTATGTTATATTGCTACCCATTAAAGACAAAATTTTGTTCATCAATGTCAATGCTGGATTTCCCAATTTTCCACCTCCCATTATCCATATAAACACCATAAGTTCGCTCGATTTTAGGACTTTTGACTTGGTAAAATCCTAAATATTTATTAACTAACAGTTGATAAGTTGAGGGTGGAATCTGATTTATTAGCTAAGGTTCTTGAATGAGTTGGTGTTCCATACTCGTCTTGTGATGACATTAAAGAAGAGTCTCTATACTTCAGTGGTGTGCTTGTTGGATCCATTTTCATATACATTTGTTTTGGGTTTAACTCGAAGTCATCATCATCATTTATTTTCTTTTTCTTTTTAGGCTCTGATTTGATATCAGCATGAAGTCCCTGCTTTGCTTTTGTTTCACTTACAAGCTCTTTAAGTGGTGCTATTATAGGCTTAAATGTTTCTTCAAGTTGAGATTCAACATCGATTCGCTCTGTTTTTATAGTTCGATACTTTTTCTTGATAGCATTCCTAGTTTTAATCATATCCCTGATTAACTCCTTCTTATTCGTAATGATTTCCCTATTATTACCCATTTGTATTGATAATTATGTTCAAAACCGATCTGTGACTGTGAACTGCTTTAACTGGTCTATTAATAGCTTTATTAGCTGGTCCATTAACAACTTTAACTGCTCTCCCAACTGATTTAACTGGTCTGTTAACAGAGTTGTCTGATCTGTTGACTGCTTAAATGGATCTGTTATATTTATACGGAAATAAATGTATCGAACCCCTGACGGTAACGTCCCTTGCTTAAGGGGCTGTCTTTGTCTACTACTAGAAACCCATGTTTATCCTTCCAACACTTAGCACACATATCTCGGAAAGTATTAAAGCTCACATCCATATTCACATGATCATCATAAGCCTGCCTAAGATCTGTATAATCTTGTTTAAATAAATTGAGAAAGTTGGCATTATCTCGTACCAAGTGTTTTGGCATATGAGTATAAGTCTGTCAAAGATAGAAACTATCAATGTTATTATGTCGACCCATGCAAAAATATGTTTGCAAAAATATGTATGTTGTCTTGTTTCCCACATGCTACATCATCAAAAATAAAAATTGAATTTTGCTTTGCCTAATCAAATGGTATAACCTCATCATTATTAGAAAATGTATAATAGCCTAATCCTTTTATGGGTGACAAAAGTTTTCTTAAGTATAAATATTTTGATTGATGGAGTGATTTTGAATACACATAAACATTTTTATAGCTCAATCCATTAGGATGCTCCAGCAAACTAATTATAACATTTGTTTTTCCACAATTGGAGGGGCCGACTATTAGAGCGCGTATGCTATTTGGTAATAATGAACTATGTCTTCCAGTTTCCTTAATATTGCTCTGAAAATCATTATTTCTGACTGGTAGAGATAGATTTTGCTTAATGAGCTGCATTTGGAATACTAACGGAAAACTATAAATGCTTACTGAATTTGAATACTTTTTTTAGTTTGTATCTGAGTGTTGAAGGCTAAAGTCATTCATACTTATGCTTGAGCATAATAAGAAATGGGTGGGGGTAATTAACACACTCATTAATAAGTTACCGTTTGAATTATACTTACTAGGCTACCAATATTGTGTACCTGGTACGAAGTTAGCAAAAAGATTAGCTCGAGGTGATCCTGGTATTAATCCTTTAGATATCGCATGTAAAGAACAGTATATTGCTTAATATAAATTTAAAAGTACACCAGATCGCAACATAGCAGATCGGATTTTGGCTGAAAAGGCCTGGAGTCGAATTAAATCTACTGATGCAAGCGTAGGTGAGCATTTAAACACACAGCTAGTTACCAATATCATGAATGCTAAGGCTAAATTCAGGTTGGGTATGACGAAAATGGGGGATAAGAAGAAAAACAGCAAGAGAAATAAAGCAAAAAAAAACATTACACTCAGAATGGTTATCTCAAAGGCGGGTAAATCTATCTATTCAGAGCAAAAACCTGATTCTTTGAAAAAAGCCATTTCGTTGGCACGAAAGGAAGTAAGAGATACAATTAAATATAGGAAGAAAAATGTGAAAGTTCTACAAGTCATAGCTATACCAAAAACTGGAGGTATTTTACCATTCCTCGATCCTTTATTTGCTGGCTTTTCTGCTTTACGATCTTTATGAGGAGGTGTTGCTACTATTGTTAAAGCTGTTAATGCTGTTAAGGATGCAAAGGAGCAGCATAAGGAGAGTAAGAGACATAATGAAGAAATGGAATCCCGTCTAATAGGGAAAAGTCTTTACCTAACATCAAACTATTGAAAACGCTACCTAAAAGGTCATGAACTGAGGTAGATTTGCATAAATATGCAAAAGATCTACCATATTTTCGAGGAGCTTTCTTCCAAAATAAGCTTCCAAAGAAACTAAACAAGAAGGAATGTGGTATTATCAACTTGGATATCTCATCAGGTCCAGGAACTCATTGGGTAGAGTACATAAAAATGATGAAGATATTCAGTACTTTGATAGCTTTGGAAATTTACAGCCACCATTAGAAATTAGAAAATATTTAACTAGTAATGTAAGGTATAATTATTCCCCATATCAAACATATAACGCAGTAATATGTGTTCATTTATGCTTGAAATTGTTGTATGATTGTTACGATAAATAAAAGAATATGTTTGTATTTTTATTTATTTATTTATTTAAAATATTTCCTGTATACAATAGGAACAACAAGGTCCCTTAATTCTATTATAAAACTTCAATAGTTTGGATATTCGCAAAAATTCTCATTTAACATGCCGACAATTACTAGTATCTGGACCCGATGTTGAAGTATTGTAAGCCCAACTGCAGGATTCATAATGCTCCCCATATTTTGAAGTCAAAATGTTCATTTCTTTATATTCATCCAAAAAGCGGTAGGATTTTTCTATTTCCTCTTTATGTTCTTCTAGTAACAACTTGTCATAATCTTGCAAGAATCTGCTAATATCGAAACGTTTAAGAAATATTTGCACCTCATCATTTAAACTTTCCATATTTTTATATCCTTTTTGTACTATCGAATGCACCTGTGGTTAAAACTGAAATGATTCTCATTGCCTTTATAAATCTATATAAATGGGGGGGGGAAGGGGGGGGGGACCAGATAATTGCGTTATTTTAAATTACACCATGATGTCCTTAACACTTACATTAAGCGGAAATTCATCTATATTAACAACTGAGTATTTCCCACCCATAGATTTGTCAGGGGATTATGTATGCGGGTTAATTGATTTCCAAACTTACAATTCAATACCAAATATTGAGAATAAAAAAAATAGTATATTTCACATTGGGGGTGCGGTTATAGAAATACCTACAAGATCATATGAGATAGACGACATAGCCGAATAACTTGAGAATCAATTAAGTAAATTAAGTAAAGAGAGTTACCATATAAAAGTGCATGCGAACAATAACACTTTGAAAAGTGAAATCAAATCTAGTGGGCCTATTTACTTTAACAAAGAGGGTACAGTTGGATCACTTTTAGGGTTTAGTAAGCAACAGCTGGAACCTAATAAATTACATGTATCAGATTTACCAGTTAATATAATTAAGGTTAATACAATAAGAGTGGAATGTAATATAATAAGAGGATCATTCATGAATGATACACGAGTATATACAATACCTGAATTCTCCCCAAAGGTGGGGCCTGATTATAAGATAGTTGAGGTACCAAAGAACGTCATTTATTTACCGCTAACCACTCGAAAAATTACTTCTATTAGCTTAAAGCTCCTTGATCAAGACGGTGATTTAATAAATTTTAAGGGTGAGACAATAACAGCCCAGTTACATCTTAAGCCGCAACATGATAATATATAATAAGGATAAATTACGTACATTAGTTACCCTCAACAACAGTTCTCCTGCAACTCTCACCGAAATTAGACCTCAAAGAGAGAAAAGGTTCAAACTTACCACACAATATAAGAAATACTTAAGATCTTTAGGATATATCATAAAAGACGAGCAATGAGTGAACTTTTGAGTATAAAGGATGCTGTAAGCTATGATAATAGTATCGCAAAAATTGAATATCATACTTAGTCACCCTTTACGAACTCTTTCAAAAACAATGATGAAATACGCATAGCTATCCAACATCAAGACATCTATGTACTTCAAAGTGAGAGTTTTATTTACATTGAAGGAAATTGGAATGTACTCCTAGGGCGGCTGACAAAGCTCCTGATGTAAAGTTAACTAATAATGCGATGACATTTTTATTTGAGGAGTTCCTGTATGAATTAAATGAAGTACAAATTGATCATAATAAAAATATTGTTGTTACTTCAACGATGAAGAATAAGCTTTCATTAAAAGAAAGTGAGTAGGTATTAGGGCGGTTTGGCCAGATATTCTCTGACGTCACAGGCTCCAGTTAGGGACCTTGTACGAGGTCATTTACCTTTTATCACACACGCACGCTCACACACGCACACCAACCAATGCACTTATATATTTATAGGTACTGGGTCTCTTTTGCCTAAAAAAAAAAAACTGTTTTTGGTGTGAGCCAATTAAATATGCAAATGGTGTGTAATGAGTTGTTAATTGTATGTTATTATATGTAGTTAGTTGTTTGAGTCAGATGCACACCTGGTAGCTGGGTTCAGAGGCAATGATGCATGACGTTACGCTGGGATGGAAATAATCAAAGATCTTATTGCGGAATGTACAATATGCAAATGAGGCGCCGGCTTGATAGCAATTAAATTTGCCGAGCGGGCAGTGCTTTTTGTCGCAAGCCTAAGTACACGTTGACTCACAAGCACAGCAAAATTTTTAGATTTGCACTACAAGGCAAGCAGATAACCAAATCACAAAATCTTGCTTAAGAGCTTAAGCAGCTAGCAAGCATGGTTTAAACCTGCATCGATGTTTTCGTATCTTCGGCTGTTGTTGCATTTTTTTTTTTTTTTGTTGTACTCCAATGCTTCACACCACTTAGTCATTTTTTCTGCCGCTCCAGCCAGACTTGATCAGATAGTCACACTTCTTTACGTCATTTTTCCATAGCAGGCATATTTCTTGTAGATATTACAAATTTTAAAACTTGAACTTGCTGTTGTTTCTTTATGAGTAGAATTAAAAAAAAAGCTGAGTTAACCAGGAATGAGTACATTCTGCTGTCTGAATTTATGATGGCCTGATACCATATTATGAATTATCCACCTCGATAGGGCTATTTAATTAATAATAGTACAATTAAAAGAAGGGATTCATAGCCCCGTCTTTCAGTAATTAAGTAAAGATCAGTAATAAATTCTAGATATTTGACTTGATCGCGTGAGGCCCCCTGTATACAAGAGTAATGACAGGGTTAAGAAATTATTTATTGAATCGATGTATGAATTCTAGCACCCTCTCTTCAGGATATTTCGTATATCATGGGAATAAATCATAGTAACATAAATATTATTTCAGACCTGGTCGCTATAAATATACCGAAACGAGCTCGGGTTGCTATAAATATACCGAAACGAGCTCGTTTATCCCATTCTTAATTGGATATTTAAAGTGTTCGGTCGTAACAATTTATTGAAATATGGAAAAATGCATTATTACAAAAGACAACATAAACTATATCAAATGGTTCAATATACGAGGCCGTAAAGTAGAGTTTAAAATCGAAACGGTGCCCCAAAATGCGGAGCCCTCCTCGTGGATTAAGACTTCGGTGGAAGACATTATTCAACATGCCGTAAAGGGGCTCCTAATAAACTATCTGGTAGGGATTACTTTTTGCGGAAACAGTTTTACGGAAAGGGAGCCGGGGTGGTTGAATTTTAGACCTGCTTCGGAAGTTATAATAGAAGATATCTGGGAAATGATTTCGAAAATATTTCAAAGCAATTCTGAAGGTATGTGTTTATATTTGCACCTGATTTAGTCAAGGTTTTCTAACAAAATTTGTATTTTAGGATTAAGTACAGATACTTTTTGCTTGGGGGTGATATCGGTGCGGCTACCAGAAGGGCGAGAAAATAATTGCCGTAATAATTATAATACTTTTATTGAAGATTGCGCCACGAGGAAGGGTATCGTTTTGATAGAGAATAAGGACAACCTGTGCTTACCTCGAGCATTGGTGGTTGCAATCGCCGGCGTAAAAACCGATGTCGGCTATAGGAAAATTAGAAGAAATATTCGAAACTACAAACTCGTCTCGTTTCAAAATTGTTAGCAGAATCTAGAATGCATATTCTTATTGAAGGCGTGGGAATTTCTGAACTTCAGCAATTTCAAAACCATTTGAAAGAATATAGTATTGTCGTTTATCAATACGGAAAAAAAGGACGAGATGTAATTTTTGAAGGACATAGCGATGGCCCCAGACTGAATCTGATATATCACAATAATCATTATAATGTTATAGCATCCCTCACTGCTGCCTTTTGTTTCACTTATTATTGTGAAATCTGTCTTATACCGTCTAATACTAAATACGATCACAGGTGTGGCGTGACATGCCCCTGATGTCAACAGTCACCAGCCTGTACTAATAAAAATATAATCGAAATTAAGTAGTGTTCAAAATGTATCCGCCATTTTAGAGGCCAGAAATGCTTCGATAATCACAATGCGTGTAGATCATTCAGTAAGAAAACCGTCTGTGAACAGATTAAAAGATGTATGGATTGTTTGAAAACATACAAAGCTGATAAAATTCATGTATGCGGAGAATATTTTTGTAAAATATGCAACAAGCATGTACCACAGGTGCATTAATGGTTTATTCAAGAGGATAGTCGTAAACCCCCATAAAAGAAACTCTTTTCGTTTTCTACGATTTAGAGACACGACAGGAAAACGTATTGGGAAAAAAAGTTGTTCAAGAACGATCAGTAGGTGAAGTTAAGCTGCATGAGCCAAATTTATGAATTTTTCAACAGCGATGCGAGCACTGTATTGAAAAAGATCTGCACATATGTGAAAAATGAGGAATAAGAGAACAAGTCTTAAAGGTTAGTCCTGTTCAGAACATTGTAGATTATTTAATGAATCAGCGAAAATTGTTCAAGGAGGTAGTTGTTATAGCGCACAATGACCCAGCATTTGACCACCAATTTATGCTAAACCATATTTTGCAAAATACAGATTTAAAACCCGAATTAATTATGCGAGGTACGCAAATAATCATGATGCAACTTAGAAATGTGAAATTTATGTATTGTTTGAATTTCTTCCCAATGGCTCTAGCCCTATTACCAAAAGCATTTGCCTTACCGCCCGTTTTATTTTTCACATGTTTTCAATACTGCTAAAAATGAAAATCATATTGGCACACTGCCGGCAATAGATTATTACGGCCCTGATACAATGAAAACAGAAGAACGAGCTGTATTTCTTAAATAGTATGAAGAACACAAAAATGACGAGCTCCTTGTTTACCAGCTGGACCTTGAATTCCTTGTTCACCGGCTGGCCCCTGAGCTCCGATTGGTCCACGTTCACCTGGTTTTCCAAGGTATCCTCGCTTAGAGAAACTTTCAAATTTTTTCAACGCTCATCTGTAGATTGTGTAGAAGTCTGGTAATGAAGTAGTATTTAAACTATAATATCTGCTTCTCGGAACTCCTCCAGTATAGATACAACTTCATTGTTGTGACTGTTGTTTCCAGCGTGCTTTGACGCCATTAGAAGGCGCAGTCTATCCACTAATTCATTTGGATCATCCCAGTAAATGTGATCAATATTTTCTTTAGGCAGACGCATTAGTCCCATGCCTTTATGCTGTATAAGTTTACTGATTATAGCTTTATACTTAGCCGCTCTAGTACATTTTATTTGTCCATCTTCAGCATAGTCACGTTTATATGCATTGGTATCTTCAAAATAGATCCATAATTAGTTAAATCCTATTTAGTATATAGACTTTTTACAGGATCTTTCATAAATAGCAGCTCACATAACCCCAAAGTTGTTTTATAGCTCTTCGCCTTGATAACAATATTTCCTACATCATCAACATCAAACGTTGAATTACCGATTCTCCACGCGCTATCATCATAGTAAACTCCATAGGTTGGATCAATTTTTGGGCTATTATCAGTGAATAGCTTTAAATAGTTTGAAACTATGTATCCAGACGTATCGGAGGAGGTGACAGGAGGCCTTCCTGTCAATGTTCTTGAATTTTTACGTGTTGCGAATTCTTCTTCAGATGTTAAGGAATAATCCCCATAGTTTATAGGTGTGCTACTAGCCTCCATTTTAACATATTTTCGTTTTGGAGGAGTAAAAAGTTCCACAATTTCGCTGCCTTCTTTTTCTTCTTTTGGTTCCAATTTAACTGGTGGCTCGTTTTCGACTCTGGTAACAAACTCTTTTAAAGGTTTGGCGATTGGCTTAAAGGTTTCTTCAAGTTGAAGTTCTGCCTCAATCCTTCCCGTCTTTAGAGCTTTAAATTTCCTTTGCACTGAATTCCTTGTCTTGGTGATTTTTTTTAATAGATTTTCATTCATCTTCGATATTAAGTGAATATGGCTTTTCAAACAGCTCTGATAACAGCTTAGCAGCTTTTCAAATAGCTCTGATAACAGCTTAACAGCTTTTTAAACAGGTCTGATAACAGTTTAACAGCTTTTAAACAGGTCAAATAACAGCTTAACAGCTTTTCAAACAGGTCTGATAACTGCTTAACAGCTTTTCAAACAGCTCTGATAACTGCTTAACAGCTTTTAAACAGCTTTTATAACAGATTAACAGCTTTTAAAATGGCTCTGATCACAGCTTAACAGCTTTTAAATAGCTCTTATAACAGCTTAACAGCTTTTCAAACAGCTCTGATAACAGCTTAACAGCTTTCAAACAGGGCTGATAATAGGTGAACAGCTTTAATCTACTCAGCAGGTCCACAGGATTCGGTGTGCTTTCGACTGAGTTACAACTTCGACTTATGAAGATTTCACTTGTTTCACCCATTTATAGTACAATGAAGGTATCAAATCCTTTACGGTAACGCCCCTTGTTTAATGAGCTATCTTGATCAATCATCAAAAAACCATATTCATCCTTCCAACGCTCAGCACAGGCTCTTGGAAATTTATCAAACTTCATGTCTGCATTCCCATGATCATTATAGTTATGTTTCAAATTCAAGTCATCTTGCTTGAATAAGATGATTAAATTAGCATTGTCACGTATTAAGTGCTTTGGTATATGCGTATATGTTTGACATAGATAGAAGCTGTCTATATCTTCGTGACGACCCTTGGAAAAATTGGATCGCACATTATTTTGCTTTTCACATGCTACAGCATTGGAAATAATCACTGAATGTGATTTTGCTTCCTCTGGATGTAGAACGTCGCAGTTGTGTGAGAATGCATAATACCCCAATCCTAATATGGAAGTCATCACTCGCTTCAATTACTCATACTTTGGTTGATGTAAAGATTTTGAATATATGTAAATATTTTCATATCTCAGGCCATTGGGATGTTCCAGCAAACTTATCATAACATTATTTTTTCCACAATTGGATGGCCAAACAGTGATGCTCCTTATACTATTATGCAATAGGCGGCCATGCTTCTTTTCAACCTTCAAAACAGATACATCAGCATTTCGAACAGGAAAAGCTTGTTGTTGTTTAATGAACCGCATATTGAAGACTAAGAGGATTCCTATAAATAAACTTGCTTATATTACATTTCAACAGTATCATCGGAACCATTTTAGATGTCGGATCACAAATCGAAAAGCTCCAGAAAATCTTTGAAAGGGGGCAGAGGACTATTAAATTCAGTCATCAACAAATTACCTGTAGAATTACATCTACCAGGATACCAGTACTGTAGGCCAGGAAAAAAGTTACAACAAAGATTGGCGGGAGGAGATCCGGGCATTAATCCACTGGATGCAGTCTTCAAGGAACATGATATAGCATACTTGCGGCTTAGAGATACAAGTGATCGACACACAGCTGATAAAATATTAGCTGAAAAAGCCTGGCAGCGTGCAAAATCGACGGATGCAAATTTGAGTGAACGTGGCAACGCCTGGCTTATAACAAACGCAATGAAGGCTAAAATTAAGCTAGGTATGGGTCTTAAGGCTAAAAATAAACGCCAACCCATATCCCGAGAAGAAGTACGAAATGCACGTAAAATTTTAAAAGTCAGAAAACCAAAAGACTTGATGGAAGCTACAAAAATAGCTCTTAGTGCAGCCAAAAATATTGTGAAAAGAAAGAAAAAATCAATTAAAACTCCACGAGTGATATCCGTACCAAAGTTTGGCGGGGCACTTCCGTTCCTCATCCCGTTGTTTGCTGGGCTTTCAGCATTGGGAGCACTATCGGGAGGTGCAGCAGGCATAGATAAAGCAGTAAATGACACCAGTGCGGCAAAGGCAAAATTGGAAGAAAGCAAACGTCATAACCAAGCAATGGAAACTATAGCGGTTGGTAAAGATGGAAACGGGCTGTTCTTGAAGCCGTACAGAAAAGGACTTGGACTCTATCTATAACCTCAACCAAAAAACTATTAAATACGCTACCGAAAAGACCGCTAACCGAGTTGGATCTTCACAAGTATACCACACACTTGCCACACTTCAGAGGAGTATTTGTGCGTGATAATCTACCTAAAAAGCCATGGCAGCGAGAAAGCAGTATTGTTAACTTGGACATCTCAACTGGAGCAGGTACACACTGGGTAGCGTACTACAAGACAGGTGATAACATCGAATACTTTGACAGCTTTGGCAATCTCCAACCACCAAGGGAGCTCATATACTACTTGGGTAGTAATATTACGTACAACTACAGTTCATATCAGAACTATGATGCAGTAATTTGCGGTCACTTTTGTTTAGAGTTTTTATATAATTGTTATAGCCATTAATTATTATCTATAAATAAATGTATCTATATTGAAATTGTAACAGTTCATTATCAACCACCATGTCATTAACACTTACTCTCACGGGAAATTCATCTCTACTCACTGCTGAGTACTTTCCTCCCCTGGAGCTAGCAACGGATTATGTTTGTGGATTAATTGATTTTCAAACATACAACTCTATACCAAATATTGATGTGAGCAATAATCTGGTTCATGTAGGGAATGAGGTTGTTGAGATACCTGTTGGATCCTATGAGATTGATAATATATCAAAATATGTACAATAGTACTTTGATAAAGAATGGAGAAGGATAAATATTGCGATAAAATCTAACAATAATACATTGAAGAGTGAAGTTAAGGCAACTGAAGAAATACTTTTTGAAAAACAGAGATCCATAGCTCCTCTGCTAGGATTCAGTAAAAGAAACTTGACTGCTAATACAGTGCATACATCAGAGTTGCCAGTCAACATCATTAAAGTAAATACTATACGCATAGAATGTAATATTATATCAGGATCATTCTTTAACAACACACAAGTACACACTCTCCACGAGTTTTCCCCGAACGTTGGGACTGGGTATAAAATAGTGGAGGTACCCAAAAATGTAATCTATTTGCCTATGAACACCAAACATATAAGCTCTCTAACATTGAAGCTCCTTGACCAAGACGGTGACTTAATCAACTTCAGAGGAGAGGCTATAACCATCAGGTTACATTTGAAGCCACAGCATGTTGATATACAATATAGATGAGCAAACAAGATCATTAGTCAGCGAACAACCTTGAAGCGGTCAAGACCTATATTAACATCGATATGCTTAATGCTGAAACAATGAATAAAGGAATACTAGATTTTGCACCAGACGTTCGCTTTGATAACAGTGTTACTAAATTTGAGCATAACTCCTATTCACCATTTCTAACATCATTTAAAAACAGCGATTAAATCCGTATATCAGTACAACATCAGGACTTGAATCTTCTACCCAGCAGGAGTTTTCTTTACATTGAGGGGTCGTTAACAAAGCTGGATGGAACCGCTTCAGCAACCGAAAAATTATCTAACAACCATTTCTTTTTGAGGAAATACGCTATGAATTGAATGTAGTGGAAATCGACCCTACAAGAAATTTTGAGATTGCGACAACATTAAAAATCTACGTATCGCTAAATGCAAATGTAAGCAGGATACTACTCAACGTCAGCTGTTCACCAGATACATCCGTTATACCAGCCAATGGACTGTTTAACTATTATGTACCTCTGAAATATTTATTGGGATTCGCTGAAGATTACAAGAAAATTCTGATAAATTCCAAACATGAACTCATGTTGATTCGGAGCAGGACAGACGATAATGCCATTATATCACCCACAGATGTGGTGAAAATTGAAATTACCAAACTTCAATTGAGCATTTCGCATGTTACAGTATCCGATGATGAAAAGCTGGAACTATTTAAAATTGTCGGGAGAGGTCGCCCAATACAAATACCATTCCGCAGTTGGGACATATATGAGTATCCAGTACTACGGGAATCCACGCTTCAAACCTGGTCAGTTAAGACTTCCACTCAACTGGAGAAACCTCGATTTATCATATCAGCGTTACAAATGGAGCGAAGGAATGATAAAACCAAGGATACTAGCAAATTTGATCACTGCAAACTCACCGATGTTACAGTTCATTTGAACCCAGAATCATATCCCTACGATGATTTGAATTTGAAATTTGATTTGAATAGATACGCATTGCTGTATGAGATGTATATAAAGTTTATACAAACATACTAATGTCATCAGTATAAGCCGTTCCTCACATGGGAGAAGTTCAACACCGATGCTCCGATTGCTGTCATTGATTAGTCACATCAAAATGAAACAATAAAAACTGGACCTGTTGACATAAGGCTAGAATACAAGATTTCTGAAAATATACCAGCTAATACAACAGCATATTGCCTGCTTCTACACGATCGAGTATTGGAATACAGTCCGCTGAGAAGTCAAGTTAGAAAGTTAAATTAAGAAGATGGCTGTCATCGTATACGTCCAAGGATTCAAAACAAACCTCAATGAATTTATCACTAAAGAACTGGTAATTTCAAACAATGAAAACCAGATACAGCACTTTATATTTCAACCACCGTTCAGATACAAAGATTTGACTTCAGCAAAAGAGAGACAAGTAAAATGGGTTCAACACAATTTTCATGGATTCCGCAGGGACGATGGCTACATACCGTATCACAAGCTGTACACTATAGTTGAACCACTGCTTCGAAACAAAACTATATATGTAAAGGGAGCAGAAAAAGTTCATTGGATGCAGATGATAGTTGGAGAGGGTCGAAGATGAATATAACTGTGGAAAACTAATGGAGATTAACACAAATGCACCATCTTGTCAAGTTCATATTGGACAATGTTCTATAAGAAATAATTTTGTAATAAGAAATTTTATTGGAAATAAAAACAAGTCTTTATAAAACACAAGACTTTTCAATTCACATACCCCAGTACCCTCATTGACATCTTCTAGAATCTGTTCATGGTGATGTCAAGTTGTGAAATTCGAATGATGCTGATATCTACAACTGCTGGTAGTTCCGGCTAAGGCCGCTAGGGTACCTTACTCAAGAAATGGCGTTTGCACCTAAACAGATGTCGCTAATATCTCGAAAACCGAAGCCCGTAGAGGTTTTCTGATGAAAATTTCGTTCCCCTCTAACCCCCGCCTATCTAACACCTTCTACAATCTATTGGCATGAACAAAACTATCCTAGGTAGCTTGAATTATTAATAAAATTAACTATATCTCGAAAACCAGAGCCCATAGAGGATTCCTGATGAAAATTTCGTCCCCCTTAAAATGCCCACCACATCTAGAATCCATTGGCATGAACAAAAATTTCCTAGCGTTAACTTTAATTATTATTAATATTAGTTCGAAGACCAAAAGCCTACATTTAGGCGCTTAAGGAAAATCATAATAAAACAAGTAAAAAGCTAGAATTGGTCTAAGACCAATTCTTATGATACCCTAGATGAATGGCCGTATTAAATTTCGTATGGTCACCGATCTATTCAAGTATTGTTTTTGAAGTTGTTTTTCGCATATATTTCTAGAACAGTTTGTCGCACAGAAAAATGGTAATTACCAATTTTATTGGATTTCCCATTCTGCAGAAGTTCTTAGTACAATAAAAATGTCTTCGACTGATCGTTTTCACAGTATACGTAAAAAACCGAAGTTTTTATATGGCAACACCAAGAAGGAGCTGCCCGCTTTAGTCCACTTTTGACATTTCATTTGCTAATGTAGTAAAAACATCATGTACGAAATTTCAGCTCTCTACGTGAACGCGTTCTCAGGAAGTGTCCAAATATATAGCGGAAAAAGAAATTTTTATATGGCAACCCCACGAAGGAGTTGCCCGATTTGTCTCATTTTCGAACTTAATTTTACTTTTTTTTATAAAGTCTGTGTGCAAAATTTCAGCTCTTTAAGTATACGCGTTCTCGAGTTATCGTGCGCACAGACGGACAGACGGACGGACAGACGGACGGACATGCAAAAATCGAAATAACTTTTAATATTATGAATGGGTGTCCAATCCATTTTGCTCTACCATCATTATTTCGAGGTGTTACAAACGGAATGACAAACTTAGTATACCCCTATGATTTCATCTAGGGTATAAAAATCTACATTTAGGTGCACCACATATCTCTCTAAGAAAACAATAGTACCGGAATATGCTGGTAGTACCGGCTAATGCCGCTATGGCGCAGCCAAGATCAAATGACACATCCCGGTAGTACCGGTTAATCCCGCTAGGGCGCAGTTTAGACTGAATGGTGCATCCAAGACACAATAGTGCATCCAAGGAACAATGGCATATCCACGACACAAGCCAATACAGCCAAGAAACAAACCTACATTTAGTATGGCCTCAAGCCACCTAGCGACATTTGCGCCATCTGTGGCGAAATCCTGGAGGCTTAAAAAAGTGATCTGGAGTTCCGATAAAACAACTACTGAAATGAAAAAGAGAATAAAATAAAGAAATGAAAAAATGAAAATAATTTGTGAAAAAAAAAACAAATTATTAAATTTTTTTTAAATATAAAAAAAAACAGATTCATTCGAAACGAATTGAACATGTAAACGCCCGCATTGGGCTTAAAAAAGAAGAAGGAATAAGAAGAAGAAGAAGCGTTTCATGTAAGCAGAAAACCTTACACTCATCGGTACAGTTTGGTTTTCTGCCTGCTGTAGACGCTTGAAAGAGATCAAATTGATCTCCTCAGAATGAATTCTGGGTGTGAATTATATGAAACAAAACCACATATATTACACCATGCTTTTTACCGGGTAAACTTATATTTTTTGAAGAAGGGTTCTATTTGGATTCTCCGGTATATGGCAAAGCTAAAAAAAATTTAATTTGTTATTTCATCAAACAACCCATTATATTATTGGTGACAAGTATCAAGTCTTGGTTTTGACTTATCAATGGGTCCCAAAGAGCAAAATTGAGTGACTCGAAAAAGAATTGAAAAAAATAGAATAAAAAAAAGAAATAAAAATGAAAATAATTTGAGAAAAATAAAAAATAAATTTATTAAAATTTTGCGTAAAATATTTAATAAAACCAGATTCATTCGAAAGGCATCGAACCTGTATACGCCCGCAGTGGGCTGAAAAAAGAAAAAAACAAGAAGAAAGAAGAAGACGTGTTTCGTGTAAGCAGAAAACCTTACACTCATCAGTACAGCTTGGTTTTCTCTCTGCTATCATTAATTTAATTTTAAATTTAAATAAATAAATAAGTGTAAAGTAGTGGAAACAGAACGAAACCGAAAAAATAGGAGCATTGGTAATAAAAGTGAAAACAAGGAAAGGGATAGGTAATGGAATATAGTACTAATATAATATATATAATTTTCTTTTATTCCTATATTTCTTATTTATAATTTTGTGTTCATTTTTACTCTATTTTATGCGTTTCTTATTTAATTATATATATATCTAATTTGACAAATAGATGTTTGTACCTCGTTGTAATTTCATGAATGACCCTTTAAATGCGAAATAGGTTAGATTCATCCTTAGCGAACGACGACACGAAGAAGAGAGTCACGCTAAGAGTGTAAAATAGCCACATATGTGCATGTTCAAAGTCATGTGCAATGACAAGAATGACATTGCAGAGGGTAATGAACAAACATATCATCGGGAAACATACAAAAATTTAAATAGGGTTCAGCTAGAAAATAAAAATCTGACGTATAGTAATAGAATAGTTTCAACATTGTACACTGAAGATGTACACAATCAAGCAAACTGAACGTTTGCTAGTGTAGAAAACTTCTGATGAGCTCCGTGGCTGGAGTGAAACTGGTTAAGTAATGCCAAATAGGGGCCTACACGCCCATTTCCCCTTAATTGAACTCCAAAATTTTTGTTAGAAGATAGTATCTCACAACATAATAAAAATTTGTATCAAGACCTATCGGGCTGTCCTGCTACGTAGGCCAGCAATTCCCCATAAGGATGGCAGCAAGAGCCTAACAAAACTAACAAACTAAACAGGACATGTAACTTCATAACGCACAACACATAAAAACACGAACACATCATCTACACCACTTAATGGAAGGTTTTTCTAGTACCTCACTTAAGCACAACGGTGGCTAAACTAAGTGACTTACGGCGCTGGACAAGTGGTACCCCACCTGCCGTACAACGTTTCGTCATGCTGCTCCACGAAAGCTTCATGGACACAGATGACATAAAAACCAGCACTTGCATTATTTCCAAAATTTAAAAAAGAATTTATTAAAAAAATTTAAAAAAATTTAAAAAACCAAATTAATTTGAAACGAATCGAAACTGTATACACCCGCAGTGGGCTGAAAAGAGAAAAAGGAAGAAGGAAGAAGAAGAAGCGTTTCGTATTAGCAGAAAACCTTACAGTCAAAGGTACAGCTTGGTTTTTCTCCTGCTGTAGACGCTGAAACAGATTATCATCAGCAGGTCCCAAATAGCGAAATTGAGTGACTTGAAAAAGAAATGAAAAAGAGAATAAAAAAAGAAATGAAAAATGAAAATAATTTGAGAAAAATAAAAAAAAAATATATATTAAATTTTTTTTTAAAAAATTAAAAAAAACAGATTCATTCGAATCGAATCGAACATGTATACGCCCGTAGTGGGCTTAAAAAGGCAAAAAGAAGAAGGAAGAAGAAGAAGAAGCGTTTCGGGTAAGCAGAAAACCTTACACTCATCAGAACAGCTTGGTTTTCTGCCTGCTGTGGACGCATGAAAGAGATCAATTTGATCTGCTCTCATATAAACCCAGAATGTATTCTGGGTGTGAACTATATGAAGCAAAACCTCCTATATTACACAAAGGAGGAAGACATAAAAGTAGAGATTACTGTTTAGGGCTTTTTACCGGGGTAAACTTATATTTGTTCAAGAAGGAATTTATTTGGATTCTTCTGTATATGGCAAAGCTAAAATTTTTTTTAATTTGTTATTTCATCAAACAACCCATTACATTATTGGTGACAAGTTTCAAGTCTTGGTTTTGGCGCGTCAACAGGACCCAAATTGCAAAATTCAGTGACTCGAAAAAGAATTGAAAAAAATAGAATAAAAAAAAGAAATGAAAAAATGAAAATATATTGAGAAAATAAAAAAAAAACAATTTATTAAAATTTGTTTAAAATATTTAATAAAACCAGATTCATTCGAAACGAATCGAACCTCTATACGACCGCAGTTGGCTGAAAAAAGAAAAAAACAAAAAGAAAGAAGAAGAAATGTTTCGTGTAAGCAGAAAACCTTACAGTCATCGGTACAGCTTGGTTTTCTGTCTGCTATAGACGCTTGAAACAGATCAAATTGATCTCCTCTCATATAAACTCAGAATGAATTCTGGGTGTGAATTATATGAAGCAAAACTTTCTATATTACAAGTAGTAGAGTAGAGATTATACTTTAGGGCCTCTTACCGGGGTAAACTTATATTTGTACAAGAAGGAATTTATTGGGATTCTCCGGTATATGGCACAGCTAAAAAACATTTTTAATTTATTATTTCATCAAACAACACATTATATTATTGATGACAAGTTTCAAGTCTTGTTTTTGACTCATAAACAGGTCCCAAATAGCGAAATTGAATGACTCGAAAAACAAATGAAAAATAGAATAAACAACAGGAATGAAAAAATGAAAAAAAAATTGATACAAATAGAAAAAAAAATTATTAAAAAAATTTAAAAAAATTTAAATAACCAAATTAATTTGAAACGAATCGAAACTGTAGACGCCCGCAGTAGGCTCAAAAGAGAAAAAGGAAGAAGAAGAAGCGTTTCGTATTAGCAGAAAACCTTACACTCATCGGTACAGCTTGCTTTCTTCCTGCTGTAGACGCTTGAAACAGATTAAATAGATCTACTCTCAGATAAACCCAGAATAAATTCTCGGTGTGAATTATATCAGGCAAAATCTCCTATATTACACCAAGGAGGATGAAATAAAGGTAGAGATTACTCTTTAGGATTTTTTACCTGGGAAAGTTTATATTTGTTAAAGAAGGAATTAATTTGGATTCTCCGGTATATTGCAAAGATAAAAAATGTTTTTAATTTGTTATTTCATCACACAACCCATATATTTTCGGTGACAAGTTTCAAGTCTTAGTGTTGACTCATCATCAAGTCCCAAATAGCGTAATTGAGTGATTTGAAAAACAAATAAAAAATGGAATAAAGAAAATAAGTCAACAGTTTAAAGATTGTAAAGAAAAAATTGTTAAAAAAAATTTTAAAAAATTTAAAAAACCACATTCATTCAAAACGAATCGAACCTGTATACGAACACAGTGGACTAAAAAAGAAAAAGGAAGATGAGGAAGAGTTTCATGTTAGCAGAAAAGCTTAACTCATCTGTACAGCTTGGTTTTCTGCCTGCTGTAGACACTTGAAACAGATCAAATTGATCTCCTTTCATATAAAATCAGAATAAATTCTGGGCGTGAATTATATGAGGCACAAACTCCTATAATACACCAAGGGGGAAGAAATAAAAGTAGAGATTACTCTATAGAACTTTTTACCGGGGTAAACTTATATTTGTTCAAGAAGGAATTTATGTGGATTCTCCGGTACATTGCAAAGACAAAATTATTTTTTAATTTGTTATTCCATCACGCAACCCATTATATGTTTGGTGACAAGTTTCAAGTCTTAGTTTTGACTCATCAACAGGTCCCAAATAGCTTAACTGAGTGACTTGAAAAACAAATGAAAAAATGGAATAAAGAAAATAAGACAAAAATTGAAAATTTTTAGAGAAATAGAAAAGAAAACTTGTTAAAAAAAAATTTAAAAAAATTTAAAAAACCAAATTCATTCAAAACGAATCGAACCTGTGTGATGAAAAAAGAAAAAGCAAACAGAAGAAGCGTTTCATGTTAGCAGAAAACCTTACACTCATCGGTACAGCTTGGTTTTCTGCCTGCTGTAGACGTTTGAAACAGATCAAATTGATCTCATTTCATATAAAATCAGAATGAATTCTGGGTGTGAATTATTTGAGGTAAAAACTCCTATATTATACCAACGAGGAAAAAATAAAAGCAGAGATAACTTTTTACAATTTTTTACCGGTGTAAACTTATATTTGCTCAAGAAGTAATTTACGTGGGTTCTCCGGTATATTGCAAAGATAAAAAATGTTTTTAATTTGTTATTTCATCACACAACCCATTATATTGTAACGGGGCGGATTACCCAACTACAGGCCTTGCAGCCCGCATGGATAAATTTAGAATCTGCGCGCGCGCGGATAAAGCTGAGAGCCAACATAAGGTCAACGACCCGCGACAACGGGCAAGATCCGAACGGTCACCTGAAGGAGAAATTTTAGTCAGTCAGAGGTAGCGATCGACCACCGTGAGATTAGTAGCCGAAGTGTAGCTGTAAGCTTAAATATTAAAAATCTTATTTAATCAAATTTAATTAAATTTGTTTGTAAACCGCGAATAAAAAATAACCGAAATATAAATAAAACAAAAATAATCATCTACTTCGCGAGTTACGCATTTTCTTTTCTAATCAATTTTTTCCCGCTTTGCACGGGCAAGTTACCGAGTACTTTTACTGTTTTCCGCAGCATTATCAGGCAGAACAAGGAGATAGAAGCAAGGATCCAGGGGAGTCCCTACGGACAACCAGAAACAAACTACAGAAGTTACCCAGCGAGGAGCCCCCAAGCTCAACTTCCTGCAGGCGAATATAAAAAGTTGAGTTTTTTTTATTATCTCTTCCTTTGATTATTTTCCCACCGACGTTACATCTGGAAACGTTTTTGTGTGCATCTTGGAATCTTGCTTTCTTTTCGTTTTGACCTTGATCGCAATTTTTAGTCAAATGTGAGCTAGTTCAGTGCCATAGGGTCAACAAACTTTGTTAGAACTTCCAGTAAAAGCTCGCTAGCGAGGACCGCTTTGGCAAACTAAAATAAAAACAAAAGAGCCACCACACAAAATTCTAATGATAGTAACCCAACATATATTTGCGGTTCACATGAATGCAATAACAAACAAAACAAATTTTTGCTGCATTTATCTTCCTTTTTCTCGTTGTTCAGCAATTTCATCTGATTCCAGTCCAAGTCTGAATTTGTCAATCTCAAAAGCTTTAAGGTAAAGCGAGAAGTTGTCTACCAAAACTAGATGACCTTTGCTCTTCTAAACTTATGCTTGTAGAGATTTAGGAATAACGCCCGCATTAACAACAAGGGAGTTCCCACAGTGTGAACAAGAATTTACTTTAAACTCTTTTTTTTATTTACGAAAAAAAAAAAACACTTTTGGATATTGCTCAATAGTGAATGTACTCTGACATTAAACAGCTGGTCTCGTAGTCCGAAATACGTTGACAGCGCCCTCCGCCTAAGCCGATACGGGTACCACGGCGCGGGAATTTGGCGAACCTAGCAAGGTTTGCACGCGTGGTATAACATAACCGATACACCAACCATATTTCATTGGGACAAGAAGCTCACAAAAGCTCTCGGCGATAATCAGAATTTAATTGCTCTCTCATCCCCGCTCGGCCAGGGTTATTAAAGACTTTAGAATATAAATAAAAGTGTTGTCAAGTGTGGGGTTTATTCCGCACATATCACAAACGATATTGTTCCCATATCAAAAAAAAAAAAGTTACCTACAATTGGAAAATTTAATTTATTTGCTAAATTTATCGGCCTTTTCGCTTTGGCGGGTCGTTCTATTTTTTTTTTTCTGATATCGCTAGAATTTTATGGATTAAGTTTCTTTTCCAGCTTATTTTTTCTTCTTGAATTCTTTTGATTTTATAGATTAAGTTTCTTTTTCAGCTTATTTTTCTGTTTCTTCATTGAATTTTTTTCTTTTGATTTTATAAATTAAATTTCTTTTTCATCTTATTATTTTTTCTTTATTGAATTCTTTTGAATTTTTAAATTAAGTTTCGTTTCTACCGCATATATTTTTTTTCCTTTGAATTCTGGAATAAGTATTCTGCTGATATTAGCGGATTGGATTACTATTATTATTGTTTTTTTTTTTAATTAGATCTTAGGGATTGAATTTTTATTTCCCTTGATTTAATTCAAATTAATTACTTTGAAAGCGCACAAATAGAGCTCAAGTATGTCGAATTTGCGACTTGGGATCCTTCATTTTTAAGCTTATAAGTTTTGTTGTTTTTGCTTTGCTGAATTTGTCCTGATTGGTCTGGAAGTTCAAAGATTTATATTTATTGTCTTTCATATAACTACAGTGAGCGAAGTCAACTCTACCTTAAACTTAAATGGTTATCTTTATTTTTTTGTACCCCGTAAGTGTAATTTACCCTTCTTTTGTGCTGTCGTTGCTCTTTTCAACAGCGAATCCAAAATATCTGTGCTCTGGACTTCTGCTAATACGCATTTTCCTCCCATAGTAAGGATTTTTGTTTTAGCATCACTGCCAAAATGAATGAAGAGCAGATGCAAGACATGAAAGAGCAGATGAAGCAGATAGTTGCTGGATTAATTGCGGGACTTGCTAATGACCTGAAAGAAGAGTTAAAGGCAGAACAGAGATTAGCATGTGAATCTATGAAAGCAGAAGTTTTTGCGGCAGTGGCTGAAGTATCGAAAAAGGTTTCTGAGTTAGAGAAAACGCTAAGCGGCACATCTTTTGTCAATAAGGCATTCGAAGACCCCATTCCCGCATATAATCTGTTTCCAACAAGTGTAGTAGACTTCGATAGTTACCACCACTGCTTCTCATCCTGTCTCGTCGAATAATTTGACCAATTCCAATGCCCTGACTGAAACTCAGACAGTGTCTTTTACCAGCCCTAGTGTCTGCAGCACTCAGTCTCATGCCAACCCTATTACAAACTCATCTATAGCTCAGCACTCAAGTCCAATTGCCGCCCACAATTTGTCAGCCCCGGCAGCAGGTTTTCGTCCTATTGTCGGGTCGTCCATTCGAACCACCGGTGTACCTGTCGATGCTCATTTGAGCTGTGTTGCGTATTTGGGGCTTTGCTGCCGACGTAACTCAATCACCAATATGGAACTTTAATACCTTAACACCGCCCAGCTTTTGGGTTTAAGACGTTTTGGGTAAACGAGGACACTTATGTTTTGTTTGAGCAAAGACAAAAGGAAATTCCACAATAAAACACACTTCTACGTATCCGTATATGTACTCAGGTATTTATTCTGTTTCTTGTCTGTTTTTTGTTTTTTTGTTTTATTAGTAACACTTTCAGGCGTACAATTTGTTTTATTAAAACCAACCAATTTTAAATTAATTACGTTAACCTTCTGTAACTCGACCAAAGTATTACCGGGCTCAGAGCCACCAAATATGAAAACAATAGTCTGTTTTGCAAGTACTCGAATTAAGACTTTTACACTAAATAATGTATTCGTGTTGCTAGATAAAGGCGAGGCAATTATCTTTTTCTCTAGTAAATTCTATTCACATTCAATTGTGAAAAACCCGAACTATAACCTTTTTTATTAATTAATATCTCCGTGCCAAATACCACGACTCAAGAGAAAGCAAACGTAACGACAAGTCGAAGTTAACTCTCTGATATTTTTTCTGATCTAATTACTTGGTAATCGACAATTCACTCTCGCGAGGCGATCTTTTTGAGGCTTAAAAACGAACTCCCAGTCGACTTTTAATTTTTCATTAATTAAGTCTGGATAGTCAGGATAGGAAAATGCTTAATTATCATTCCTATCCTGAGAAAATCATTTATCATTGGGCATGTTTAATCATGCCCACAAGAATTTCTCGCCGGACGGAGGTGAAATCCGATCTTTTCATAAACATTGAGCACCACTCCATCGCTTTATTGCCGTGCTACTTTGTTGCGCACTTGAATTTTCATTTTTTTGCTGACAAATCTGACTGAGGGTAAAATTTGTCATTGAATTCGACTTTATTTGTCGCCTTTTCAAGTGGGCTATGCGAAGAAATTGCTGATGCAACTTCTTTCGCTTGTGAAAAGATAAGCTGGTCACGTTGTTAAAAATGTGATCAGCTTATTGAGCCCTTTTATGATTTGATTTTAAATCCTCTTTGAATTTCTTTTAAAGGTTTTAGGGTTTTTAGGTAATTTTGATTGTTTTAGGGCCTGATGTTGTGTATACAACATACCTTCCCCCTGTGAGGAAGAGAGCTATTCTTTGGAGAGGAATAGCTCTCATAAAAATAACAATAAAAAAGATTCCCATGTGTTAGTTGTTTGACTTATTGGGTTTTCCCTTTTTTTTTATTATTATGATCGGGTTTTTCCAGGCGTTTTTCCCTTTTCCTGGAGGTAAACTCTTGCCTGGTCAGATCGTCGACTAGCCTCCTTGAATATATTGGAATACTTCATTCTAGTTACTTCCCTTGTCATTGACTGTTCTTATTCCTTCGTGATGTCGTTCACTGTGACTTTAGCTCAAGAGCCTTGGCGCAGTCCTGCGGGGTTGACTTCTACGTTTTATTCGTTGTATGTTTTGCGTGTGTCCCCTGGATGGAGTGGTCCAGTGCGTTTGGTGGTACGCATGGATGGGGAGCGTCCCCGTACTGTTTGGGGTGCCGAGGCTATACCTGGCAGATATTACCAAATGTTGCTGCCCCTGTTTCCCCATCGAGGGCAATCCATAGTAGCTGCAGGTAAGATCTTTTGTAAAAAGATTTTTTTTTAATTTTCCCCCTTTTTTCTTTTTTGATCTTTTGGGCGGCGTATTTACACTTGTAGGTGTTCGTGGGTTGTGTACCTGTTGCCACAGCTGCTTCGATTCGCCGGCGACAAGTTTGGCGAGGGAGTTCACTGCCACCCCTCCCCTGGAAGACGAAGAGTAGCTAGTTATCGATGTTAGGGGGGTTTTTTTTTTGAATAATTTTTGATTCCTCTTTTGTTTTGTGTGCTTAATAATAAATAATAAAAAAAATTACAATTCGAAAGTTCTGTGTTTTGATTTTTCTTATCCCGTTCTTATTTTTGCGAGGTGTTAGACCCGATCTTTGTTTGAATTACTTTGTTGTACCGTATTTTATGTGAAAAAGATAGTTTGGCTTGGTATGGTTCTAACCCTTAGCGAAAACTTGGTCGTTACAATTACTTATTACCATTCCGTATTTTACATGAAAATTTTTTTTTTTTTACGTTTTTGTTTTATACTAGATTAGTGTTGTTAGCCTAATATTATTTATTAATATATATTTTGTAATTACTAATTTTCTAGTGAGAAGGATATCTGAATATATATATTTTATGATTATCCTATTTTCTATATGATATACATATATATGTATATGTTGAAATGAGCGTGGCTTTCTGGGATTAAATCGTTGATTACAGATAAACTCACAGTTTGACGTAACATTAATTATTTTATTGCGAAAATGAAGTTAACAACTGTGCTGGGCGGCAGATGATGCAGAAGTAGAGAATGCTAAACTAACGTTACTAAGTACATAATGTATATTCAGATCTGACTAAACGCAAGTGTGTGTGTGTATATAAGAGAAGCTATCTGTGCTGGCGTTGCCAGAAGTAACTTTGAAATGAATATTTATTTAACTAATGGAAATGCTACGCAACATACTGCCCCCATTAAGAATCTTCTTAATTTAGACTTAATCTATAGGCAATTTTGACAATTTTGTGATGGGTCGCTTTAGCTCGCCCTGTTTAGTCTTTACCGTAGCGGTGCGCACTAAGCTGTCTCGTCCGGGGTGTGTGTCGGTGACTCTTCCAAGGTTCCAAACTGATGGAGGAAGGTTATCTTCATGAATTAAGACCATGTCATTTACAGCAATGTTTGTAGTTTTGTGTCTCCATTTGGGTCGATGATTAAGAGAATGCAAGTACTGCTTAGACCAAACTTTCCAGAACAGCTGGGTCATTCTTTGTACTTGTTGCCAGCGTTTAAGAAGTGAAGGGTTTTTGTCTCTGAAGTCTTCATCAGGAAGGGAGGTAAGTGCTGTTCCCACTAAGAAGTGTCCAGGTGTCAATATATCCAGATTGTCGACGTCTGAGTCGCTGATTGCGGTTAGGGGTCGTGAGTTCAATACACCCTCAATTTGCGTGAGAAGTGTTGCTAATTCCTCGAACGTAAGCGGCGTATCCCCGATGACTCTTTTTAGGTGCGCTTTGACACTTTTAACTCCCGCCTCCCAAATGCCACCGAAGTGAGGTGAAGCAGGTGGAATGAATTTCCAAGTTGTTTGCATCTGAGAGAGGAATGATGTAACGATATCGTTGTGACCTTTTGACAAAACCAGTTTATATAATTCGGACAATTTACGTTTGGCTCCGACGAAGTTCGTCGCGTTATCACTGTGTATGATTGCTGGAGCCCCACGTCGTGCAGTAAAGCGTTTCAATGCTGCAATGAATGTGTCGGTCGTTAGGTCTGAGACCAGCTCTAAATGGATGGCCTTTGTGCTGAAGCACACAAATAGCGCTATGTATCCTTTGTCGATTTTTGCACCACGTCTTTTGTTTAAGCGTAGACGGATTGGACCTGCGTAATCCACACCACAATGTAAAAATGGCCTGCTGGGTTGAACTCGTAATTCTGATAAGTTGCCCATGAATTGTTGCTGTGCTGAGCGACGTTGGCGAAAGCAGGACAAACATTTATGCGTATATTGGCGGATTGTGTTGCGACCTCCAATGACCCAATATTTTTGGCGGATGATCGAAAGTAGTAGCGTTGGGCCCGGATGCAGATATTGAACATGGAATTCATGTATGATGAGTGCCGTGATTGGGTGGTTCTTCGGCAAAATTATGGGATGTTTTGAATTGTAGTTGCACAAAGAATCTTGTATGCGGCCTCCCACTCGCAGTAATCCAGCAGGATCTAAGAATGGAGAAAGAGCTAAGATTTTGCCTTTGAGGGAAGCTCTTTAGTCGCTTTTAGGCGATTGATTTCGTTTGCGAACGTGTTTGATTGGACCCAGAGTAAGCAAGCTATAGTTGAATCTGATAACTCCTTTGTAGAAAGAAAGCAGTTATATGATGGTTGGTTGATTGATTTCCCTTGACGTATGTGAACCTTGTGCTTGAGGTGAGAGAAGTAACGTCTCCAGATTGCGACAATTTTTATGATTTTGCGAAACGATGAAATGCTATTGATTAGGTTGTCCCACGCTCGCCTTGGGACATGCGTATGCAGATTGTGAATTTTAACTGATCGTTCTTCTAGGTCCGCTAAGCGGTTGTTCTGTGGTGAAATTTGGGTTGGCCATGTACTTTCAGGTTGTCGTAGCCATTGCGGGCCTGTCCACCAGAGTGAGGAGCTCTTTAGTACTAAAAGTGAAACTCCTCGAGACGCTATGTCTGCGGGGTTGTCAGAAGAATTCACATGTAGTAGACTTCGATAGTTACCACCACTGTTTCTCGTCCTGTCTCGTCGAATATTTTGACCAATTCCAATGCCCTGACTGAAACTCAGACAGTGTCTTTTACCAGCCCTAGTGTCTGCAGCACTCAGTCTCATGCCAACCCTATTACAAACTCATCTATAGCTCAGCACTCAAGTCCAATTGCCGCCCACAATTTGTCAGCCCCGGCAGCAGGTTTTCGTCCTATTGTCGGCTCGTCCATTCGAACCACCGGTGTACCTGTCGATGCTCATTTGAGCTGTGTTGCGTATTTGGGGCTTTGCTGCCGACGTAACTCAATCACCAATATGGAACTTTAATACCTTAACACCGCCCAGCTTTTGGATTTAAGACGTTTTGGGTAAACGAGGACACTTATGTTTTGTTTGAGCAAAGACAAAAGGAAATTCCACAATAAAACACACTTCTACGTATCCGTATATGTACTCAGGTATTTATTCTGTTTCTTGTCTGTTTTTTTTTTTTTTTTATTAGTAACACTTTCAGGCGTACAATTTGTTTTATTAAAACCAACCAATTTTAAATTAATTACGTTAACCTTCTGTAACTCGACCAAAGTATTACCGGGTTCAGAGCCACCAAATATGAAAACAATAGTCTGTTTTGCAAGTACTCGAATTAAAACTTTTACACTAAATAATGTATTCATGTTGCTAGATAAAGGCGAGGCAATTATCTTTTTCTCTAGTAAATTCTATTCACATTCAATTGTGAAAAACCCGAACTATAACCTTTTTTATTAATTAATATCTCCGTGCCAAATACCACGACTCAAGAGAAAGCAAACTTAACGACAAGTCGAAGTTAACTCTCTGATATTTTTTCTGATCTAATTACTTGGTAATCGACAATTCACTCTCGCGAGGCGATCTTTTTGAGGCTTAAAAACGAACTCCCTGTCGACTTTTAATTTTTCATTAATTAAGTCTCGACAGTCAGGATAGGAAAATGCTTAATTAGCATTCCTATCCTGAGAAAATCATTTATCATTGGGCATGTTTAATCATGCCCACAAGAATTTCTCGCCGGACGGAGGTGAAATCCGATCTTTTCATAAACATTGAGCACCACTCCATCACTTTATTGCCGTGCTACTTTGTTCCGCACTTGAATTTTCATTTTTTGCTGACAAATCTTACTGAGGGTAAAATTTGTCATTGAATTCGACTTTATTTGTCGTCTTTTCAAGTGGGCTATGCGAAGAAATTGCTGATGCAACTTCTTTCGCTTGTGAAAAGATAAGCTGGTCACGTTGTTAAAAATGTGATCAGCTTATTGAGCCCTTTTATGATTTGATTTTAAATCCTCTTTGAATTTCTTTTAAAGGTTTTAGGGTTTTTAGGTAATTTTGATTATTTTAGGGCCTGATGTTGTGTATATAACATACCTTCCCCCTGTGAGGAAGAGAGCTATTCTTTGGAGAGGAATAGCTCTCATAAAAATAACAATAAAAAAGATTCCCATGTGTTAGTTGTTTGACTTATTGGGTTTTCCCTTTTTTTTTTTGTTATTATGATCGGGTTTTTCCAGGCGTTTTTCCCTTTTCCTGGAGGTAAACTCTTGCCTGGTCAGATCGCCGACTAGCCTCCTTGAATATATTGGAATACTTCATTCTAGTTACTTCCCTTGTCATTGACTGTTCTTATTCCTTCGTGATGTCGTTCACTGTGACTTTAGCTCAAGAGCCTTGGCGCAGTCCTGCGGGGTTGACTTCTACGTTTTATTCGTTGTATGTTTTGCGTGTGTCCCCTGGATGGAGTGGTCCAGTGCGTTTGGTGGTACGCATGGATGGGGAGCGTCCCCGTACTGTTTGGGGTCCCGAGGCTATACCTGGCAGATATTACCAAATGTTGCTGCCCCTGTTTCCCCATCGAGGGCAATCCATAGTAGCTGCAGGTAAGATCTTTTGTAAAAAGATTTTTTTTTTAATTTTCCCCCTTTTTTCTTTTTTGATCTTTTGGGCGGCGTATTTACACTTGTAGGTGTTCGTGGGTTGTGTACCTGTTGCCACAGCTGCTTCGATTCGCCGGCGACAAGTTTGGCGAAGGAGTTCACCGCCACCCCTCCCCTGTACCCGGCCGCTGTTGTTGATTGGTCATCGATGTTAGGGTTTTTTTTTTTGAATAATTTTTGATTCCTCTTTTGTTTTGTGTGCTTAATAATAAATAATAAAAAAAATTACAATTCGAAAGTTCTGTGTTTTGATTTTTCTTATCCCGTTCTTATTTTTGCGAGGTGTTAGACCCGATCTTTGTTTGAATTACTTTGTTGTACCGTATTTTATGTGAAAAAGATAGGCAAATTTTTTGGCTTGGTATGGTTCTAACCCTTAGCGAAAACTTGGTCGTTACAATTACTTATTACCATTCCGTATTTTACATGAAAAATTTTTTTTTTTTACGTTTTTGTTTTATACTAGATTAGTGTTGTTAGCCTAATATTATTTATTAATATATATTTTGTAATTACTAATTTTCTAGTGAGAAGGATATCTGAATATATATATTTTATGATTATCCTATTTTCTATATGATATACATATATATGTATATGTTGAAATGAGCGTGGCTTTCTGGGATTAAATCCTTGATTACAGATAAACTCACAGTTTGACGTAACATTAATTATTTTATTGCGAAAATGAAGTTAACAACTGTGCTGGGCGGCAGATGATGCAGAAGTAGAGAATGCTAAACTAACGTTACTAAGTACATAATGTATATTCAGATCTGACTAAACGCAAGTGTGTGTGTATATAAGAGAAGCTATCTGTGCTGGCGTTGCCAGAAGTAACTTTGAAATGAATATTTATTTAACTAATGGAAATGCTACGCAACATACTGCCCCCATTAAGAATCTTCTTAATTTAGACTTAATCTATAGGTAATTTTGACAATTTTGTGATGGGTCGCTTTAGCTCGCCCTGTTTAGTCTTTACCGTAGCGGTGCGCACTAAGCTGTCTCATCCGGGGTGTGTGTCGGTGACTCTTCCAAGGTTCCAAACTGATGGAGGAAGGTTATCTTCATGAATTCAGACTATGTCATTTACAGCAATGTTTGTAGTTTTGTGTCTCCATTTGGGTCGATGATTAAGAGAATGCAAGTACTGCTTAGACCAAACTTTCCAGAACAGCTGGGTCATTCTTTGTACTTGTTGCCAGCGTTTGAGAAGTGAAGGGTTTTTGTCTCTGAAGTCTTCATCAGGAAGGGAGGTAAGTGCTGTTCCCACTAAGAAGTGTCCAGGTGTCAATATATCCAGATTGTCGACGTCTGAGTCGCTGATTGCGGTTAGGGGTCGTGAGTTCAATACACCCACAATTTGCGTGAGAAGTGTTGCTAATTCCTCGAACGTAAGCGGCGTATCCCCGATGACTCTTTTTAGGTGCGCTTTGACACTTTTAACTCCCGCCTCCCAAATGCCACCGAAGTGAGGTGAAGCAGGTGGAATGAATTTCCAAGTTGTTTGCATCTGAGAGAGGAATGATGTAACGATATCGTTGTGACCTTTTGACAAAACCAGTTTATATAATTCGGACAATTTACGTTTGGCTCCGACGAAGTTCGTCGCGTTATCACTGTGTATGATTGCTGGAGCCCCACGTCGTGCAGTAAAGCGTTTCAATGCTGCAATGAATGTGTCGGTCGTTAGGTCTGAGACCAGCTCTAAATGGATGGCCTTTGTGCTGAAGCACACAAATAGCGCTATGTATCCTTTGTCGAATTTTGCACCACGTCTTTTGTTTAAGCGTAGACGGATTGGACCTGCGTAATCCACACCACAATGTAAAAATGGCCTGCTGGGTTGAACTCGTAATTCTGATAAGTTGCCCATGAATTGTTGCTGTGCTGAGCGACGTTGGCGAAAGCAGGACAAACATTTATGCGTATATTGGCGGATTGTGTTGCGACCTCCAATGACCCAATATTTTTGGCGGATGATCGAAAGTAGTAGCGTTGGGCCCGGGTGCAGATATTGAACATGGAATTCATGTATGATGAGTGCCGTGATTGGGTGGCTCTTCGGCAAAATTATGGGATGTTTTGAATTGTAGTTGCACAAAGAATCTTGTATGCGGCCTCCCACTCGCAGTAATCCAGCAGGATCTAAGAATGGAGAAAGAGCTAAGATTTTGCCTTTGAGGGAAGCTCTTTAGTCGCTTTTAGGCGATTGATTTCGTTTGCGAACGTGTTTGATTGGACCCAGAGTAAGCAAGCTATAGTTGAATCTGATAACTCCTTTGTAGAAAGAAAGCAGTTATATGATGGTTGGTTGATTGATTTCCCTTGACGTATGTGAACCTTGTGCTTGAGGTGAGAGAAGTAACGTCTCCAGATTGCGACAATTCTTATGATTTTGCGAAACGATGAAATGCTATTGATTAGGTGGTCCCACGCTCGCCTTGGGACATGCGTATGCAGATTGTGAATTTTAACTGATCGTTCTTCTAGGTCCGCTAAGCGGTTGTTCTGTGGTGAAATTTGGGTTGGCCATGTAGTTTCAGGTTGTCGTAGCCATTGCGGGCCTGTCCACCAGAGTGAGGAGGTCTTTAGTACTAAAGGTGAAACTCCTCGAGACGCTATGTCTGCGGGGTTGTCAGAAGAATTCACATGTTTCCAGTGAGTGCTGGGCAGGATGCTGAGAATTTCCGATGTGCGATTCGCGATGAAGGTTTTCCATCGCTTTGGATGTGAAGCTAGCCAGCTGATCACGATGTTTGAATCAGTCCAAGCGAAACACTTTGTTGCTGGTGAATCGAATGCTGCGAGCACCGAGTTAAATAACCTGGCTAGTAGCAACGCCCCGCATAATTCCAGTCTTGGAATTAATTGATTGTTTATTGGTGCCACTTTGGTTTTTGCTGCAATGATATTGATTGTAATTTTTGAACCTTGAATGCTCCGGCAATAAATGACAGCTGCATATGCAGTTTCCGAAGCGTGTGAGAAGCCATGAAATTGACATGTGTTGAGATCTGTTGAGTAAAGCCAGCGTGGCACATTGATGCTTTCGAATTGCTTGAATTCTTCCTTGAAAAGTTGCCATTGTTGTGCAAGATGCTCCGGAACTGGATCATCCCAACCTATCTTTTGTAGCCAAAGGCTTTGGTATAGGATTTTGAGTAATATGGTAGCTGGAGCTAACAGTCCTAACGGATCGAAGATCTTTGATGACTGCGATAGAATCGTTCGTTTGGTGATTAGGCCATCTAGATCAAGTGATGTATTTAACAGGAAGGAGTCACTCCCTGGGTTCCAACAGAGTCCTAATATCTTCGTTGAATTATCGTCGAAATTCATGCATCCTGTATCTCTTTTATTTGTAGGTACGCTGTTCATGAACTCATGTGTACTGCTCTTCCATTTATGTAATGCGAAACCTCTATTGGCCAATGCTTTCTCCAGATCATCGCGTAATGTTATTGCTTCTTCGACGTTTCTCGTTCCAGACAGTAAGTCGTCGACATAGAATTGATTTTTAATAATATGGGTTAGATCAGGACGATCTTGTTCACATTCCTTGGCAACCTCTGCAAGAGCTCTTGTTGCCAGAAACGGTGCGGAAGCTGTACCATATGTTACAGTGGTTAACCAAAAATCCTTAATTTTCTCGAATGGTGCTCTTCTCCAAACGATTCTTTCAAAGTTCCAGTCACATGGATCTACTTGAATTTGACGGTACATTTTGATGATGTCCGCGGAGATTGCAACCTTGTTGCTCCGAAAATGTAATAATAGAGCGAATAAATCACGCTGAATAGTAGGACCCACTGCCAGGATGTCGTTGAGTGACAGGTTTGATGTGGTCTTCCGTGAAGCGTTGAATACCACTCGCAACTTAGTTGTGGAGCTTGACTCCTTTATCACCGCGTGATGTGGCATACAGAAGTTTTGATGATCTTCAACTTGCCTGAGATGCTCGGGAATCTCTTTCATATGTCCGAGATTGATATATTCTGTGATGAATGAGTTATATTCAGAGTGAAGGTGAAAGTCCTTCATCAATCGCTTTTCTAATGACAGGAGACAGTGTATGGCTGTTCTTCGTGAGTTCCCTAGTTTATGTGTTGAATCCTTAAACGGGAGACGTACAACAAGGCGCCCTTCTGGACTGATACTTGTATGCGTTTTGAAATGCTCTTCACAAAATATTTCATCTTCAGTAAGGTGGGGTGACGTATCTGAGAGATTTTCCAGTTCCCAGAATCGTCTAAGTGACTTGTCAATATCGCACTCGATGCAAAGTTGGAAGCTTGTTATTTGTTGCTGATTATCTGTGGTTTGGCTGTGTTGGCCTGCTATCATCCAACCAAAGATAGTGTTTCGGATGAGAGGTGCACCAGGCTGGCCTTCTAGTTGTCCATCCTTGAGCACTTTGAAAAAATAGTCAGCGCCGATGAGGATATCAATGTTGCCGCTTTTGTGGAAACAGGGGTCGGCTAGCTTTAGTTGATGCAGCCAAGGCCACGATTCAATTGGTATGTTTGTTGGTGGCATGGATGATGTAATTTTGCTTAGGACTAGTGCTCTCATTTCCAAAGAGGGCCCATCTTCCGGTACACATTGCAGGAGGACTTCCCCACGAGTTGTTGCAACTCCGACTGAGGATAGCCCGTTAACTAGTACTCGTTTGTTGCTCCGTTTGAGTTCCAGTCTTTGCATGCAAGACTCTGTAATGAATGTTGCCATTGACGCTGAGTCTGATGTGTTTACTGATGATGATGGATTCCCAGACGGTGAGATGTGTTGCCTGTTATTTGTTGAGTGTGACGCGTGCGATGTGCCTGTAGCACTTGTTGAATGTGATGCATACAGACCTTGTTGATGATGATTAACTTCTTGCCAGGTGTTCCCTTCATTGTTTGAGCATCGATTGTGATGTGATGTGTAACTTATTGCGTTGGGGTTGAGACTGGAAGCTGTGATTTCACTTATGTTCCTTGAAGATGGACTGCACAAAGATGTCGAGTTGTTGTTGATAGAGTTCTTGTGTCTGATTGACCTATTTGCATTTGGTGGTGTATTTGAGCGACGAACGGTCGTCGTTGAATGATGGCTTTGTACAGTGCTTTGATGAAGAGACGAGTGATGTCTTTCATTGCAATAGTGGCAGCGAAAGTTTGAGCTGCATGATGAGGTTTGATGTCCGTTGCTTAAGCAATTGAAACATAAATTGTGGTAGCTGACAAATTTCCTCCTTGCTGATATGTCAAGTGCCTTGAATCTTGTGCATTTGAAAAGCGGATGATTCCCGCTGCACTTGGGGCACTTAACTGATGACGACACTAAAAGGGTTGATTTGTTGCCCACCGTTTGTAATTTGCTTGCGTATGATGACTTTTGTATGTCATTTGTGTTGTATGCCTCTAGAGCATCACATCTGTTGTTAATGAACTTGATGAGATCATTGACAGATGAAAAATCTTTGTCTGCTGTGTGCTGCGCCCATAGTTGTTTTGTTTCTGCATCTAATTTTTGAAGTAGGATATATATTATCCAAGGATCGCGCGATTTTGCTTCATCACCCAGTAATTGCAAACCTCTGATTATTTCGTCAGAAGTGTCTGCAAGTCGACGTAAGCTTGATGATGATGGTTTATTATTATATGGCTGTTCAATGAATGTTTTTATGAAATCATTGACAATTTGCTTCTTCCTGTCATAACGTTCCACTAATTTTGTCCATGCTGAATCATAATTCTGTTCAGTTACCATGATATGCCGTATCTGTAGCGCTGCGTCGCCTTTTATTAGCCCTTTCAGGTATTGAAATTTTTGCACTTTGGACAACACAGGATTTTCATGAACAGACGTTACGAATAAGTCCTGAAATGATGGCCATTCACTGTAATTGCCGTCAAAGAATGGTATTGTCAACCTTGGAAGTTTTAACGCAGCGGGCTGGTGTGTATGTTGCTCTGCCAGTACATTTAATAGAGTTTTGTGCTGCTCTGTTAATGTATTTATTGTTTCATTAAGCTGGGGTTGTGATTGTTGTGAGCGCGCGTGTGTTGCATTTGTGCGAGCTCGAATGTGTCTTCTTAAATCTGCTTCTAATTTTAGGTATAGTTCCTCTACCACTTCTGAATTTGAGGATTGATTCGGTATAAGTGTGATCTCATCATCGTGTGTACAAAATTCGATCCATAGATCTTTTAATCTGCTCAGTCTGGTCGTAATATCAATTAAATCTGAGTTTTCTGTAATATTTGCGACGTAGTCTCTTATGCGACATATAGAGGCTTCTGTTCGAGCTCTCTTTAGTTTCAGGGACTGTAAGTCGGACATTTCTGTTAAAAATATGCTAAAGTATTTTAAAAATTCATTAAAGTTTTATGAAATAGCACAGTTTTCCGCTTAAGTTCCTGATAAATTATCGGTAATGAAATATAATTTAATAAATAGATAATTATTATGTAATGTGGTCCAATATAATAATAAATATGTGAAGTGCTGAAACAATATATTTATCGTAATAATGATAATTCAAAAAATATTTTAAATGCTCACAACAATATTTCCATTGCGCAGAAATTTTAAATGATTTAAAAGTTTCCAATTATTGGAGAAACTCCTTTTGCTGTAATTATGTTGGATTTGTTTTTAATTTTCAGCAATACGACAAAAGTCCTATATTAATCAATGCCTTCTGTGACTGTAATTTGTTTTGGATGTCACTTAGGAGCTTAAAAGCTTTCCCTAATGTGTGATTACTTTTTTGACGAAAGTATGCTGTCATTGAACGATTATTTGGCTTTGTGTTGCATACTTTTTGGCACCAAAAATAAAGCTATTTCTTTTCATATACTGACATACGATTAGTGTTATACACTTTTGTTCGCACTTGTGGATTTTTATTATGAAAAGAAATTTTGTATTTTGTATTTTTCACAGCACTTATTTTCTTTTAAATTATTCGAAAAAAGAAAAAGAATAAGAAGCACTTATCTTTATGAATTTTTCATTGTTGTATTCCGTGTGATCCAATTGGTAGATGACTGAGCGGTACACAGCACACAATGAGCGGCACACAACTTCTAGAATTTTTCTAATTCTTTCCTTCTTTTCTACTTTTCTTCACTGGTTTTTTAAATAACTCGAAGGACCATGAAATGAGCGTGGCTTTCTGGGATTAAATCCTTGATTAAAGATAAACTCACAGTTTGACGTAACATTAATTATTTTATTGCGAAAATGAAGTTAACAACTGTGCTGGGCGGCAGATGATGCAGAAGTAGAGAATGCTAAACTAACGTTATTAAGTACATAATGTATATTCAGATCTGACTAAACGCAAGTGTGTGTGTGTATATAAGAGAAGCTATCTGTGCTGGCGTTGCCAGAAGTAACTTTGAAATGAATATTTATTTAACTAATGGAAATGCTACGCAACATACGTATTTTGTTTTATACAAATTTATTTTGCTATATGCACGTATGTGGTTTCGACACCATATTTCTACAATGCTAGGAGTTATACACTATCCCAAAAAAAAAGTCCTTTTGCTTAATTAAAGTTATAGTATATAGTATACCCTATTCTAAAATTGGTTTTAATTTATCTTACTTACTAATAATAACCATGTAATAGTAATTATATATATTTATATGTATATGTTTTTTTTTGTTTTACAATTTATTATAATTAAATTTTTTTTCTGTCTATATTTATTTATTTATTTTTGTTTGTCGTTGTTCTGTTTTTTTATTTTATTCTCTCTCCTATTGGGATTTACATTGTATTTTATGTTTTTCCTAATACTAGTGCCTTGTTTTTATCTATTTTGAGTGACGGCTAGTGGTTGTTAGATAGTGACCTTTTAGAACGAGTGACCTTACGAAGTGGAAATTTTATACCACTTGCACCGACCTTGTAGGTGGTAGGGTGTGGGTCCTTTTGAGAGGGGTAGGTTTGATTATTTCGATTTGTTCGATTTGCTCCTCCGCCTCAGGGGTTTTTTCAGATTTGTGGAAGCGGTAATTTTTAATAACTGGGCCTAGCCATTTGGTGACTAGGTATAGCACCATACATGTGATGATAACGCCAGTTAGGGAAACTGAAGTTGTTGCTAGTACATGTGTAGGGTGGTTATTTAAGTGAGGCGTTATGTTTGTTAATTTTTTGTCCAGCTCTTTTAATGACTGGGTACCTTTCAGGATAAGATTATTCGTATCATCTCCTGAATATAGTTCTGTTTTAATATTTTCTATTTTGGACTCATGGTTAGTTATGTTCAGAAATTGGTTCACTATTCTTTCTAGTGAGGCTTTGTTTGGGAAATACTTAGGCTGTCTGAGACTTAATTTTTGGATATTCTCTGCCTCATAGTGTAGGATTTGCGATCCCACTTGTAATTGGCAGGGATGGTTGATAGTTATTATACCTTGGCCTTCTAATTTCGAAGTTAGGAATTGTTGGGTACACTGAAGGTGTACTATGGTTGGCTCTATCAACGAGAATATCCAAGAATTTGGTTTACTTAGTTTAATAAGTAGATCTCTGGGAGGTATTTGCGCTCTGAATTGACACTGAGGCTCTTCCTTTAATGGATTAAAGAGCAGCTTTACTATGCATTCTTTAGACATAGCGGCATTTGTAACAGGAACGCCTAGCTTAGCGATGTAAGTGTCCTCTTTGGAATATTGCGTGATTTTTTTGAAGACCTTAAGATCCTGTGTTTTCAATAGTAATATGTCCTGTGTCTGTACTTGGTGTGCTACGTGCGAGTACTCTATTTCAGGTACCAAAGATTGTTTTTTATTAACGTGTATGGGGAAACTGTGTATTCGATACAACTTCATTTGTGGTAGATTGAAAATCGGAAGTTGTATTCGAATGACTAATTTGTCTTGGACTAGATGAGCTTTTGTCTCGGCTGTCTGATATAATAGAGATAGACAGTTTTGTGCATCTGGACAAGTAGCATGGGAATTGTGGTAAATTTCTAGTAACTTTTTGGGAGACACCACTAGCGGGTGCAGATGATGATTTTTGCTGGCAACTATTATATCGAGTAAGGCTTGCTGCCTATACTCAATCTCTACAATTTGCAAAGTGAGGCTAGAGATTATTTCCTGCCTCAGTTGTCTCATCAGCAATTCATCGGTGATATTTTGCATTGTATTTACTTGGTGAGTTATTTGACGCTGTCTTTCCTGTAGGGATGTCAATGGCTTTTGGATCTGCTGTAGTGTAGTTTTGACTACACTACGTCGCCTGAATTCTTGTTTCGGCCATACGCCAATTTTACATTTTTTGAGTTAGGAATGCTTTATATAGTTTTCGGATACGATCTTTCAGAATCTGTAATCGGATTTTATCTATCTTTATTACTTTCTGGTATATTCAGTGACAACTTTCGTCCATATCCACTTTTTCGAAAGCTTTTTTCGAGTAAATTCGGACACATCCAAAAATTTGGCGTATGTCCAAAATATTCATACAATTTTCGTACTTTTTATTTTATTTTCTTGTTTCGATCATGTCCATGCACAACGAACTTGGACTGATATATATTTTATTACATTTAGTCCATATCCATACCTAAATTTATTTAGTCCATATCCATGTTTAAGGATATAGGCGAAAACGTAATAATTTGCTGT
Organism: Dioctria rufipes; assembly: GCA_963924295.1. Classification (NCBI taxonomy): domain Eukaryota; kingdom Metazoa; phylum Arthropoda; class Insecta; order Diptera; family Asilidae; genus Dioctria; species Dioctria rufipes. The sequence goes on from CAWUPM010000828.1 coordinate 757,732, forward strand.
ATCGTCCATTTCCATATGGTTAAATCAGCGATATATCCAACTTATGGATATATACGATTAAATATTATGCTTTTTTTATGTTCCATCCATGTTCATACGTTTTAACAATATTATGTGTAATTATTATGGATATGTACCAATAGATTTTTTTCCCCATACTTGTTTAGTCCATATCCATAGGCTTGTAATAGAAGTATGTACAAAATCTCACTTTTTTATTTGCGGCCATATCCATCCTTATTTTGGTTTTCAATGTAAAAGGTATATGTAATCACACCATAATATCATAAGAAATTCAGTCGATATTAAGCAGTCAAAGCGAGAACATCGCTGTGTTAAAATGGACTCACCGACGCCTGAATTATCACCCGCACTTCTTGGGTAAGTTAAAAGAAAATGTTATGTTTTTACAGTTTTAGGGCCGTACTCACTAACCAGCCAACCAATGTTATAAAAATTTAATATTAATTTTAGTAAGGGTGCGGGTGGGGGGGGGGGAATTGTCCCAATTGAACTAGATTAGATCAATATCCATAGACTATATTATATAGACGAATGAAATATGAAATAAAATTCAAAGGAATCTAATAGCAAAAACTACAAAACAACCGATGAGAAGTAAGCACACGACTGTATTATAAATTTTCGCTATACGATTTCGTGGAATTTTTTATTTTTTTATTTTTTTCATTTTTCTTTCATCTACATTAAACTCGATCAAGTTCTATAATTACGCCGCTATTAAAAAAATTCCCACAGCACGATTCTTATTGCTCCCCTCGAACTGAAATTAATAAATTTTTATAACAATAGTTGATTAGTTAGGTAGGTACCTTCCTATATTAATTTGGTTGTACATATATTTTATGTTTTTAGAATGCAGAATGATATTTTACCTTCAAGTGATTGTGAATCAGAAAATAATGAATCAATTAAAGAAAATAATGCTACTCCAGATAGTTCTAAAATGGACTTTTCAGGTGCGATATTGTTAGTATGTCAAAATTTTGTTTTTATAATAAATGGTAATTTTGCAGATGATGATAAAGATAATGATCCAAATTTTATTCCATCTACTGCGAGACCAAGCTCGTGTGGTAATATTTCTAAATAATTCATAACATTGTGAGTTAATTATTCTCTATGTAGATTCAGAAGGCCAAGAAAATGATTCGGGCTTTAGAAATCTACCCTCTACTTCATGTTTTAATGGTAATAAATGCATACAAGTCAATATATGAACTTATAATGTTTTGAAATTCTTGCCTTTCAGAATCCGAAAGATCATTCTCGATCGTAGCAAAGAAAAAAAAGAAGCAGCCCAATCTTTGGGTAAAAATGTGAGAAAAAAGCTAAGGGAATCTGGTCAGGAATACACGAATCACAAAGGAATTAATGTGCAACCCATGAAAATTAAGCCTGCTTGTATCCACACATGCTTTTTTATGTGTTCCAAAATTTTTACAAGCGATGATAGACGGAATATATTCCGAATGTTTTGGTCCATGTCGGATGAAGAGAAAAATAACTTTTATGCCAAGTTTGTTAAGCAAAATAAAGTAAGAAGTCGACGTGTTAAGGAATCCGTCAACAAAACCTTCTCATTTAAATATTACTTAGAATCAAATGGTCATATTCATAGAGTCTGTAGAACGTTTTTCTTGAATACTCTGGTTATTAATAAAGCCAGAATTTATTATTTTTTCACAAACTTGATGGATAAGGCCACTGGTTGTCCACTGAAGAGACAAAAAGGGAGATACGCAAAAAAGTCGACATCCTCTGAACAATTGGATAGTGTTAGAAAACACATTAACAGTTTTAAAACTGTGGAGTCGCACTATTGTCGATCTACAAGGTAAAAGATGTACTTGGAACAGGATTTAAGTTTAACAAAAATATATAAAATGTATATTGATCAAAATGAAGGCAATATCGTCACGGAAGCAATATATAGAAAAATTTTTAATACAATATAAAATATTGTTTCAGAATTGATTTTGTCTCATTTTTTCATTTAACAAAACTGTAAAAAAAAATTTAATATTTTAGGTTGGGAAAAATATATGAACATATCTATTTAATCTGACACATCACTCAAAATGCGTTACATTTTGCAGAAAAAAATTTGAATTCTTGTTTCGGACTCATCATCGGACATAACATACACTGTGCGAAACTTTTTTTCGGAGTATGGGATATAGCCAACCTCGAAAAAAATAGGTTCATTATTAAGTACTGTATCTTATCTTCTATAACGTGAAAATTGATGACACTTTGTGTACAGAACATCCATATAACACTAAAACTATGACAACAATTAAAAAAGAACCTATCGCATAAATTTGAAAATAATAAAAGTCCAACTTCAAATGCGTTTTTCTCGAAACTAGGTTGAAGGCGTATGGCCGAAACAAGAATTCAGACGACGACTAATCTGTTGTCTTTCCAGGTCGGCTAGTGTTTTTGTATTTGTTTCGAGCTCCTCGAGTCGACTATATACCACTTGTTCATTAGTGCTGTCCATGGTCCCGAATAGGTAGTGCATTGCATTCCCTATTCCATCGAAGATAGATCTTGTTGATCTGGATATTGGAACCACTTCCCGAATGGCACTTGTTCTTCTCTTGATATTTTCCAAGAGTGAATGAACGTGTTTTTGTTGAACCAGGCATAACTCATCCGTTTGAGAACGATTTGAGCATAGTCGGTATACTAAATGTTCCGCCTGTTCTGCCATAAGCGTTTGGTTGTCCAGTTCCATCAGGTTGATCTCCGTTAAAACATTCCATGCGCTGTGGTATACTCGTAGTTTTCCCAGATCTTCATACAGTACTCCCGTGTTGTTTAGCGGGCTTATGGTGTAGGGATCCGCTGCTATTTGTCCCATTGTCAAATGGAGACAGTACATTAACACAAAGATGTGTTTCATGGTCTGCAGACAATGAAGGGTAGGCTTATTAGTCAGGTGGTCATGCATGTAATATTAAAAAAATTCTTTACTGGTAAAATGTTTAAATTACTCATATCTACTAAAAAGTAAAAATTTATTTGTTATATGTCCCGATTTATTTTTATTTTGTTATAAGTAACAAGGTATATATATGGGTACGTTTATTTAGCGTATTTTTTATTAATTTAAATAAAATTTAGGTAAAGTTTGACTTCGTGAGTCATAGAAATTTATTTGTTATATGTCCCGATTTATTTTGTTTGTTTGTTATAAGTAACAAGGTATCTATGGGTACGTTTATTTAGCGTATTTTTTATTAATTTAAAGAAAATTTAGGTAAAGTTTGACTTCGTGAGTCATAAAATTTTTTTTGTTATATGTCCCGATTTATTTTTATTTTGTTATAAGTAACAAGGTATATATGGGTACGTTTATTTAGCGTATATTTTATTAATTTAAATAAAATTTAGGTAAAGCTTGACTTCGTGAGTCATAAAAATTTATTTGTTATATGTCCCGATTTTTTTTTTTTTTTTGTTATAAGTAACAAGGACCTTTTAGAACGAGTGACCTTACGAAGTGGAAATTTTATACCACTTGCACCGACCTTGTAGGTGGTAGGGTGTGGGTCCTTTTGAGAGGGGTAGGTTTGATTATTTCGATTTGTTCGATTTGCTCCTCCGCCTCAGGGGTTTTTTCAGATTTGCGGAAGCGGTAATTTTTAATAACTGGGCCTAGCCATTTGGTGACTAGGTATAGCACCATACATGTGATGATAACGCCAGTTAGGGAAACTGAAGTTGTTGCTAGTACATGTGTAGGGTGGTTATTTAAGTGAGGCGTTATGTTTGTTAATTTTTTGTCCAGCTCTTTTAATGACTGGGTACCTTTCAGGATAAGATTATTCGTATCATCTCCTGAATATAGTTCTGTTTTAATATTTTCTATTTTGGACTCATGGTTAGTTATGTTCAGAAATTGGTTCACTATTCTTTCTAGTGAGGCTTTGTTTGGGAAATACTTAGGCTGTCTGAGACTTAATTTTTGGATATTCTCTGCCTCATAGTGTAGGATTTGCGATCCTACTTGTAATTGGCAGGGATGGTTGATAGTTATTATACCTTGGCCTTCTAATTTCGAAGTTAGGAATTGTTGGGTACACTGAAGGTGTACTATGGTTGGCTCTATCAACGAGAATATCCAAGAATTTGGTTTACTTAGTTTAATAAGTAGATCTCTGGGAGGTATTTGCGCTCTGAATTGACACTGAGGCTCTTCCTTTAATGGATTAAAGAGCAGCTTTACTATGCATTCTTTAGACATAGCGGCATTTGTAACAGGAACGCCTAGCTTAGCGATGTAAGTGTCCTCTTTGGAATATTGCGTGATTTTTTTGAAGACCTTAAGATCCTGTGTTTTCAATAGTAATATGTCCTGTGTCTGTACTTGGTGTGCTACGTGCGAGTACTCTATTTCAGGTACCAAAGATTGTTTTTTATTAACGTGTATGGGGAAACTGTGTATTCGATACAACTCATTTGTGGTAGATTGAAAATCGGAAGTTGTATTCGAATGACTAATTTGTCTTGGACTAGATGAGCTTTTGTCTCGGCTGTCTGATATAATAGAGATAGACAGTTTTGTGCATCTGGACAAGTAGCATGGGAATTGTGGTATATTTCTAGTAACTTTTTGGGAGACACCACTAGCGGATGCAGTTGATGATTTTTGCTGGCAACTATTATATCGAGTAAGGCTTGCTGCCTATACTCAATCTCTACAATTTGCAAAGTGAGGCTAGAGATTATTTCCTGCCTCAGTTGTCTCATCAGCAATTCATCGGTGATATTTTGCATTGTATTTACTTGGTGAGTTATTTGACGCTGTCTTTCCTGTAGGGATGTCAATGGCTTTTGGATCTGCTGTAGTGTAGTTTTGACTACACTAATCTGTTGTCTTTCCAGGTCGGCTAGTGTTTTTGTATTTGTTTCGAGCTCCTCGAGTCGACTATATACCACTTGTTCATTAGTGCTGTCCATGGTCCCGAATAGGTAGTGCATTGCATTCCCTATTCCATCGAAGATAGATCTTGTTGATCTGGATAGTGGAACCACTTCCCGAATGGCACTTGTTCTTCTCTTGATATTTTCCAAGAGTGAATGAACGTGTTTTTGTTGAACCAGGCATAACTCATCCGTTTGAGAACGATTTGAGCATAGTCGGTATACTAAATGTTCCGCCTGTTCTGCCATAAGCGTTTGGTTGTCCAGTTCCATCAGGTTGATCTCCGTTAAAACATTCCATGCGCTGTGGTATACTCGTAGTTTTCCCAGATCTTCATACAGTACTCCCGTGTTGTTTAGCGGGCTTATGGTGTAGGGATCCGCTGCTATTTGTCCCATTGTCAAATGGAGACAGTACATTAACACAAAGATGTGTTTCATGGTCTGCAGACAATGAAGGGTAGGCTTATTAGTCAGGTGGTCATGCATGTAATATTTAAAAAATTCTTTACTGGTAAAATGTTTAAATTACTCATATCTACTAAAAAGTAAAAATTTATTTGTTATATGTCCCGATTTATTTTTATTTTGTTATAAGTAACAAGGTATATATATGGGTACGTTTATTTAGCGTATTTTTTATTAATTTAAATAAAATATAGGTAAAGTTTGACTTCGTGAGTCATAGAAATTTATTTGTTATATGTCCCGATTTATTTTGTTTGTTTGTTATAAGTAACAAGGTATCTATGGGTACGTTTATTTAGCGTATTTTTTATTAATTTAAAGAAAATTTAGGTAAAGTTTGACTTCGTGAGTCATAAAATTTTTTTTGTTATATGTCCCGATTTATTTTTATTTTGTTATAAGTAACAAGGTATATATGGGTACGTTTATTTAGCGTATATTTTATTAATTTAAATAAAATTTAGGTAAAGCTTGACTTCGTGAGTCATAAAAATTTATTTGTTATATGTCCCGATTTTTTTTTTTTTTTTTGTTATAAGTAACAAGGTATATATGGGTACGTTTATTTAGCGTATTTTTTATTAATTTAAATAAAATTTAGGTAAAGTTTGACTTCGTGAGTCATAGAGAGTAATCCCGAGTGCGGAACATTTAAGTCGGTAGTTGTTAGTTTAACTGGCGAAATTTTGTTTCAGTGGGACTTATTTTCTAAAGGTGTATGTACCAGTATACTACTCGTAATAGGGCTTTAAACGGTTGTTGTGTACTACAACCTGCCGCTTGTCTATTTTTATGGTAGTGTTTGTTGGACTAGGTACATTGATTACCAGATATGGGCCAACCCAGATTTGAGACAGTTTGTGTTTTCGGCTTTCACTTTTGAGGAGGACTTTGTCTCCTAGGTGGAAAGTGAGAGGTCTGACTGTTTTGTCGTAATATGCCTTTGAGCGTTGTTTGCTGGCTAAGAGATTTTTACGAGCCGTGGCATATGATTTTTGTAGTTTATACTTGAGCATATGGTAATAACTTTCGTGGTTATAAACGGGTTCAGGATCCCGTTTTAAATTAGATGGGACATCCGCTGTGAAGCCATAAAGGCAATCCATTGGGGTTAATTTAGTGCTCTCGTATACACTGTTATTGTACACGAATGCAGCGGTTCGTAGGAATTGATCCCATGTTTTGGGATTTTCGTCTACGATTGTACGCAGATATTCGATTAGCGGTCTATGTGCACGCTCCAGTGCTCCATTAGACTGTGGATGGTATGCGGAAGTTTGGAACTTCTTTACTTTTAGCAGTTTGCAGACCTTCTTGAATAGCTTACTCAGGAAATTAGTTCCCTGATCGGTGACTATTCTCTTTGGGATGCGATAGCGCGTGACAATCTCATTGAAAAAGATTTGCGCCACCGTTACTGCTTCTCCATTTGGTATGGCATACCAATCGACAAATTTGGTAAGGTTATCTTGAAAAGTTAAGATATATTTATTACCTGATATGGTCTCTTCTAGTGGACCTACTATATCGAGGTAAACCTTGTCGAAAGGTTGTTTTGCGATGTCCGTTATTACCATTGGCATCTTGAATTGTGGGGATGCCTTCATTGTTTGGCACTTAGGGCATTTTTTTATGTACTTTTTTATATCGCTAAGCATGTGTCTCCACCAATACTTGCGTCTGATTCTTTTATAAGTCTTAATGACGCCCTGATGGCCGCCGAAAGGAGAGTCGTGGTAATCCTTTAGGATTGTTTGAACTTCCTTGGGGCTCGTGATTATCTCAGGTGCCTTGACAGGACTTATTTCTTGTTCATGCGTAGCAGGGGGTTGTATTTCCGCCTCTGGGAGTTTAATTTCTGTATTTTCCGCTGCCGTGGGCTGTGTTTCAGCGCTGGAGCTAGTATTGGCCTCTTGGGATTTTTGTTTTTGAGCTCTGGTCACGGCGAAGCAATGAGCGGGTTTCTTTGTTTTCTTTTTATTTGGGGAAATGTTTTCCTCCACATCTGAGTCCATAGTGTGGTGGACTTGGGCTTGTACCGTTAAAGTGTTGCCTGTATTGTCTTCGATTAATACTTGTGGAATGCGGCTTAATGCATCCGCATTGGTATTATACTTCCCTGGCTTATATTCGATGGTATAATCGAATTCTGATAATTTGTGGTGAAATCTCACCAAGCGGGAAGTCGGGTCTTTAACATTAAAGACACCTTTGAGAGGCTTGTGGTCGGTGTATACCGTGAATTTCCTGCCTTGAAGGTAGCATCGCAAATTTGTAGTGGCCCAGACTATAGCCAATAACTCCTTTTCAATAGTGGAGTAATTTCTCTCGGCTTTGTTCAGCGTTCGGCTTGCATAGGCGATAGGCTGGTCTTTACCCACTTCTCCTTGGGAAAGTACAGCTCCTACAGCTTCGTTACTGCCGTCCGTTGTGAGGTTGAATGGTTTAGAAAAATCTGGATAGATTAAAAGAGGTGGTGAAATTAGAGCATTTGTAATGCTTTGGAATGCTTCTTGGCATTTCTCGGTCCAAGTGAATTTTACATCCTTTCGGAGTAAATTCGTAATTGGACGAACTATTTTAGAGAAGTCCGGAATGAACTTCCTGTAGTAATTGACAAGTCCTAAAAAGGACTGAACTTGCCTAACTGTTCTAGTAACAGGGAATGTTTGGACGCAGGCCGTTTTACTGGGGTCTGGTAATGCACCTTCGCTAGAGCATTTGTGCCCTAGGTAAACAACTTCTCGTCTCAAGAACTGGCACTTCTCTGGCTGTAGTTTGAGGTTTGATAGGTTCTCTTTCGTACACCTCGAATAAAAGGAGCTCTAGATATTCTCCCATATTGTTGTTTCCCGATATATATATGTACTATTTAACAGAATAGAGAGTAGTGATGAGTCAACAAGTAACCACACCTTAATATACTGGATCTGATATGAATGGCTGGTTGGTTTCGCAAGAACAAACGGTAGTGTCGCAGACTAATGAACTTAACTATTATACAACGTTTCTCTATGAATTTTCTTCTATCCCTACATGGCGTGGCGCCTTTGGCTAGTTTGCTTTTTTTTTTCGTCTAATTAATTTCATAACAAAAGTCTCTAATTTTACCAAATAAAGTTCTACTAAAACTAAAGCTGATTTAGAATTCCAGCGATGTTTCATTAACTTTCGTTTCCTGATGTACGCCAGTTGGCCTTCAGCTGGTGACGGGGGCGAGGTAGGTTACCATTTTATTCGAGCTCTGTTATCGTATCACTTGGAGCGTATGGTACGTGAAATTGAACACTGTGAAGGCAGCTTTGTTTCCGATATCGCTCGGGGAGTTTCTCCAATTACGGTAGTCATAGTCGGCTCTTTTTCCAAAATCCATTGATGCTTTGATAGCTGGCTCACAAATATGCAGCTCATCCTAAGGAACTAGGCGAATGGAAAGCCGGACAGGTTTGATCACCTTCCAGCCTAATGTGTGGTGGACGATCGACGATCTCGGTTACCTTGCCTAAAAGAAAAGAAACTTACAGTATCGACAGTTTTGATACGAGTGTCAACACTCAACAATACAGACGACAATAAATTTCCTTTAGGACCGTAACATACCTCCTCTTCCTTCGGGAGATTTCCTTGAAATCTCATAAAATAAATATTCTCCATAACTCTATCCCGAAAATAGTCGGCTACCGATTTATGTTAACATACCATACCGGAATGTAATTAAAGCTAGCGTAAGTACGTTTCCTTTATTTCTATTCGTCTTCAAGTACCTGGGGTGAATAAGGTTTTAAATCTTTGGCGTGCCACGTGCCTTGATACTTCCCTAGGTTATCTTTCAGCTCATATGTCCAGGGGGAAATAACTTTTCCCACCGTATAGGGACCTGTGTACTTAGGTGCCAATTTCGCATTGAAATATTTACTGGCATCTGAAAGGACATAATTTCTCTTCCACACGAGATCATTTATATAAAACCTACGGTCTCTTCTTCGTAGATCATATGATTTCTTCGACGTTTCCGCCGCTTTTTGTAACCTCTTCCTGACATCGCTGATAAATTTCTCTAGAGCCTCAGATATTGCACTCGGATCGTAAGCCTCATCTTTGCTACCCGCGTTATAAAATTTTCCGTGAGTTTCCATTTCACGCCCGAAATTAATGAAGTATGGTGTGAGCTTTGTTATTTCTTGAACTGAAGTTCGAATTGCACATGCAACTTTACCCAACATCAAATCGCAAATCCGGTGATTGTCTGCTACATACGCACGAAGCATTACTTTGACTATCTGATTCATCGTCTCTGCAGGATTAGCTTGGGGGTGGTAGTAGGCAGTATACCTAATATCTGTACCATACTCTTGACATAACCTTTTGAAATCACGGCTCTTGAATTGAGACCCATTATCGCATACTATACTTCTCGGTACTCCAAATACTAAGAAAACCGAATCCTCTAAAGCTTTTAAAATTGAGTTTGTAGATGCCGATCGCAAAGGAAAGAGTAGAGGGAATTTACTGAATTGATCAACAACAGTCAAGATGTAAGTATAACCTTTACTAGAACGTGGAAGTGGACCTATTAAATCTGTACTTATGATCTCCCACGGTTTATCCGCAATCTTGCGCGTGGACATTAGACCTGCAGGTCTCTTCAACTCGGGTTTTACCGACTGACAGACCTCGCATCTCCGAACATAAGCCGCCACATCGGCTTTCATTTGTGGCCAATAGTATTTCTGGGAAATGCGATCTATAGTTTTCTGAATCCCACAATGTCCAGATATCGGGACATCGTGGTTTTTATATATAACCTCTTTCCTTTGGTTCTTTGGGACAACCTGCTTCCAAAAGTCTGCCTCAAATGCTAATGATGGATATCTCGGCCGAATATGCTTCCCCAATATTTCGTTATCTACCTTCCAGTCAGGATATTTACCAGGATCTTTCTGAACTTTCATCACCATATTTTGGTACCATTTGTCATTTGTCTGTGGGTTCAGATCTACACTGTCTACTATAGGGACCGCGCGGGATAACAAGTCAGGTAATAAGTGTTCTTTCCCTTTCCTATGTATGATTTCATAATCGTACTGTTGCATGCGCATGGCCCATCTAGCAAGTCTACCCGTGGGATCCTTCAAATTTTGCAACCATACCAATGAGGCGTCATCAGTTATAACTGTAAAATGAGCGCCCTCCAAATATGACCTTAACTTCTCCACCGCCCACAGTACCGCCAGACACTCACGCTCAGTTGTCGAGTAATTTTTTTCACAACGGTTTAGAGATCGACTCAAATACGCAATGACCTTTTCCTCATAGTTTATATGCTGAGTCAACACGGCACCTAAGCCATAGCCCGAGGCATCCGTATGGACTATGAACGGAAAATCAAAATCCGGACAATTCAATATGGGTGCACTGATTAACTTTTCCTTCACTGCACGAAAGGCTTCTGCACATTCACTGGTCCAATTAAACTTTTTGTTCTTCTTCAGAAGAGCAGTTATTGGGGCTATCAAGGTGGAAAAATCTTGTACGAAACGTCTGTACCAAGCTACTACGCCTATAAACCTACGTACTTCTGAGACCGTCTTAGGACTGGGAATATCCAAAATGCATTGCACTTTGTCTGGATCGACTTGAAGGCCATTTTTACCCACGAGGTAACCCAGATATCGGAGCTCAGTGCGACAAAATTTACACTTTTCATAGTTTATTACTAACCCCGCTTCATGTAATTTGTTTAAAACGTCCTTTAAGACTCGTAAATGTTCTTCGAAACTACTCGTGACGATTATAACGTCGTCGAGATAGACGAAAACATGATTTTCCAAGCTTCCAGTTAAAATTCTATCAATTAGACGTTGCCAAGTCGCAGGTGAATTCGTCAAACCAAATGGCATACGGCAAAACTGAAACAACCCCCGGTTAGGCACTGTGAAGGCAGTGTATTCTTTCGATTCCTCTGCTAATGGTACCTGCCAAAACGCTGATTTAATGTCCAGTGAGGACATGTATTTCGCGTCCCGGAGTTTGTCAAGCGTAGCTGATATGTACGGCAAGGGGTAAGCGTCCTTTCTGGTAACTTTATTTAATTTACGGTAGTCAACGCAAAATCTGTAGGACCCCTCCTTCTTTCGTACCATCACCACCGGGGATGCCCGTGCACTTTTTGACGGCTCCACTATTCCCTGGTCTAACATCTGATTAAGCTCTCCATCTATGATCTTCTGTATAGCGGGAGAAACGGGGTAATAACGTTGCTTTATGGGATTCGAATCGGTTTCGATTACGTGCTCCACCATATTTGTGCAACCAAGCTTATTGCCCATTTTTCCCTCTGCTTCCTTAATCACTTCGTCCAACCTTTGCTTTTCCAGTACTGATAAATTGATGTGACTTTCTAGAGCATTGAGATGGACGCTCTCCATCCGATTCGAGAAACTCCAACAATCATTCCCTAAATCTACCGAGATATCCATTCCCTTCCAAAAATCTATTCCTAAAATCAAAGCTTGTGGGACCTCTAGTACTATTAAACAACTACAAATTCTAATACGATGCTCCAAGCAGATAGGTAAGGTTATTTCCCCCGAAATTTTGACGTCGTTTCCATTTGCAACCTTCACGGATTCTGTCTTACTTTTCACTATTGATAATCCCATTTTACTTAGCAGATCCCATCCAGGCCCACCTATAATTGTTCGAGAAGCCCCGGAGTCAAGTACCCCTAACATATTCACTTGGAAAACCGATACGTTTAAAAACGGACGTGCATCTCCCTCCGCGTGTGCGAAGACATAATCCAACAGTGTCGTCAAAGCACGCCTATCTGCTACCGATAATAACTTCTTCTTTACTTCGTGAGGACCTCTATCCTGTGCGGCCACTACTGTGGGTTTTGAACTCAACTGGCCGCTTGTGGTTGAGTTCCATTCTCGTTTCCCTGAGGGTACTGTCCACGATTCCTTCGGCTATTTCCTAATGGTCTAGTGGTATTTTTGCAATTATTGCAATTAGGACGAATTACGCCTAGTGCACCACAACCAAAGCAGCGAACATCCTTGCGGCAGAATCTAGCGATGTGACCTTCGCGGCCGCATTTAAAACACTTGGGGCTCTGTCCATGCCTAGTATTAGAATTTGGGGCTACAGATGCAACTGGCTCGACAGATACATAAGCTAAATCTGGTTCTAATAGATGAACACTTCTCCGTGTGGGAGGGGGAGCAAAAGATTCAACAGAAACACGAACAGACTCTAATTTTCTACCCAGATCGATAAGGTCTTGGATAGATTCAACCTCTGTTAAGCCGAGTTGGGTCTGATAAAATGGTGCAACGTTTCTTTTCAGTATCTTCAATTGTTCCTCTTCTTTGACTGGCTTTGTGAGTCTGGAAAATAGGTTTGACATAATTGCAATATAGGTCCCCATGCTTTCATCCTTCCCCTGCGTTCGTCTACGTATTTCATCTGCAAGCTTGTCGTCATAATCAGCAGGCAGGAACTCTTTACGTAATTCGGATACTAACTCTATCCAAGAATGAAATTTTGTTTTATTGGCTCGATACCAGATTAAAGCACGCCCTTTAAACAAGTCCAACGCCGACTTGAAAAGCTGGTTCTTTGTAACCCCGCGTGCTTCACTTAATTCTATGACCCTTTCTAGGAAAGAGTTGAGAGACTGGCCGTGCTCGCCCGTAAATATGAGGTCCCACTTATAAATAGCAACTTTCGATCGAGTCTGAGAGATAACAGATACATCGTGGTTGTTCTCGGAGCCCTCGCTTTCCGAGTCTTCGCCCTCGGCTTTAGATTGTAGAGAACCTAATGCGAATATTAACTCTGATCTGATACGAGCCTTCTCCGCCTTCTCTGCTTCTTCTTGGGTTTCGGCTCGGCTCAATCTATTCAAAGCCCACTCAATTTTCGTCGAAATTTTGTGATAATCAGTAGAGCTCGTGTCCCCTGAGAATTTATCCAACCACTGATTAACTTCTTCCAATTTTTTCTTGACCGCGTCGGCATCTTCCTTAAAGCTAAATGGGTAGGGTATTGCCAATAAATTCTGCCCAGTCTTTTCGGCCTTCAACGCGGACCTCAAGTTTGTCCTCATTTCCTCGACTTTACCTACTGGAAGCCCTCGGACGAGAAGCTCATAGCTGAGTTCCTCTTGACTTAACCGGTTTATATGCATGTTCCGACAAAGTAAGTTCTCTACCAAAAAAAAAACCTCTTACTTTTAAATCAGAGCTAATACAATATTTAACTTACTAACAAGACTTGGCGGAACTTTGGAATGGGATCCAGAACGATAACCGTTGTATGCTAGTGCGCCAAACCGCAGAAACCTCGCTCCTTAAAAGACCACACTGTATCTCTACTTATTTGAAAAATAAGCATCCTTAAGTACTCGTTAAAAAAAAAAAATTACAACCAATATCGGAATCAATAGTAGCCCAATAAGAATTTACTATCGTCTACTTCTAAAGCTCTCACACAGCATCGACAGTTACTTATAAAAGTCCGACTTCAGCTAGAGAAGAAGTCGTCCAATAAATCGAACACGCGCAGTATATTACACACCTTATATATGTCCTCAGCACATGGCACGCCAAAAGAGTTCTCGCAATTATTATCCTATCAATCGCAAACCACTGGATACGTAACTTCAATTCAATACTGCTGATCGTATACTATTCCTACTGCATAGAACGTATTAGGAACATCGCCCTTAAAACTGCATATATTCGTACACATTTGGGCATGCGTGCCCAAAGATTACAGATAACAAAACAACAAAGAATATCGTAGTTGTATGCTTGCCAAAGCTTAAAACGCCTTATTCAGTGCTAACATCACTTAAATAGTATTATTAAAAAAATTTTTACAAAATTCATTAATTTCTCAACTCAATTAGAAATATAGTAGCAGCAACAGCAGCACTTAATCAACTCGAGTACCTTCGAGGCCAGGTTTAGTCGTATACGCTCCAAATATATACGCTGGACTCGTGTGATAAATTCACAAAAAAAAATATGTACTAAAGTATCAACGAAACAAAGAATAGTGACCTAACTCGAGCGCCCCCACTCACTGTCCTTGTACAAGAACATCAGTTTGTACGCCCTTAACTTTGCGTTAACGCGTATTCGATATACCTATTCCACCTGTCAACTAATTAATCCCCGTCTCTACTCTGGCTTAAGCCGTTTTGGGAATTTCCACCTATTATATAGTCAACAATTAAACAAATTCGTTTATTATATATAAAAAAAATATTCTCGTCCACTATATCTTTTTTTTTTTTAAGGTTATTCTCAACTTGTTAAGAATCACTGTCAATTTTTGTAGGGCTTCGTTGTAAAACTAGTCTTCTAACAGCATGTTTACTGAAAATGTTCAATAGGCCACTTTTATAGCTGGGATGTGGCACTATTGAAGTAACGCTCACTCGTGATTTATTAATAAAAAAAAGGATATTATTGATGTGTCCTCATTCTGTTGAACTATCAATATTACTACTGTTACAAATATTACAAAAAAAGGAATCGTAGCCGTTATTAAGTCAGTACACTTATTCAAAACCGGCAGTTCGTTCTGCGTTACCAAAAAAAAAAATTCAATCAATGTTGTTCAACTTGTCATCTAACTAAGAGCTTAGCTGCATTCTTACGCCACATTATTCATATATAATAAAATATAAGCAAAGCATAATAAAATATAATATAATGAAGAGGAAATATGTTACTCGACTTACCGGCTGACTGGCGGAAATCCCTGCGATACGTTTGATGACAAATGATTTATTTCGCATGGGCGATCTGATGATTAATATAATCCATAATATGTAATAATATAAATACTTGAGGGTAACCAACTTTTTACTAAAACTCTCCTCGCATAACCTCCATACAAAAGAATATTTCTGACAATCGAATGCCGGTGCACTAATTGCGCTAAAATCAATTCAACACAACGGGCTCTTCGTTCCACGAGCACTAACACTTTCAACTTTGCTCGTGAACAAAACTTTCTGGAATGCTAACGGTATACCTTCCGTATTATGTGTATAACTGTTGCCTGCAAATTTTATACCTTGTTTTTTCCTTTTAGAAAATCGCTCTTATCTCACTAGTTTGCACTGTTAACTTAAAATTTGTACTGGAGTATTCTATTAAAGAAAACACTACACGAAATGGAAAACCCCAGCCGTTCAAGTAGAAATTCTATATATGAACTGCACCATTGATAAAGTTCGAAATCTCTTATGTACTACTTAGTGATCATACACGTATTCGTTTCCCTTTTATCGGGGCCCCACGTTGGGCGCCAAATTTATATTACGTACCCCACGCGGTACATATATGCTCGCTCAGGAAGACGGGGTGGTTCGCTAGGGAAACGAATTTCTCATACCTATTCAGGTAGTTGTTGGGCGCTACGTGATTTTTCTTGTTGGCGGGTAAATCACGAAACCGGTTTTGCAGGCACGTTCCTGCACTGGAGAAAATTAACAACACAAAACTATATGAGCCCAGATGTTGCCTCGTTTAATTGCAATAAAGGTATTTTACAACCCACGGACATTCACTGAATTAAATATCTATAGATATTTTACCTCATTCGGGCTACAAAAAAAGTATTAGCGATTTAAGTTCATCATTTAGATATATATGTATTTGAATATTACGATTGATATATTACAAAAGAAACTGAGAAAATCATTTACACAGGCATATCGCCTCCTTCTAGCACTATGAGAATTCTACTGACTTATCGAATCTAAGAAAATTACGTGCTTGCACGTGAGCACTAATGAAATCTTACCAAAAATCTCAGATAATCACTTAACTATGTACACTAACTCTAATGCTAAATACAACAAATTCAAAAAAAAATCTTTTGTATGATATATATACACACTAACCCTAATGATCTACGGCGAGAAGAAAATTCCAGAAAGTCTTTTGTATGAATTATACACTAACACTAATGATCTCTTATGAGAACCAGCTTTGCGAAAATCATCTACGCAAGGACCTTGCCTCACCAGCCAGCCACCCTCGAGATTATTTGTACAATGCTGAACCTGTATTTATACAAAAAAAGGAAGATATACTCATCTTTTATTTTACTCGCTATTCCGCTGGCCAAGTTAGTCACTACAAATTGCACGCCCCGCTTGAACTCTAGGGCCCCTTCTTTCGTTCTCCTATCTTAGACCTTTTCCCCAAGATTTTATTTTCGTTGGGTCTTTTCTAATTTTTCCACTTTTAGTTTTCAATTTTCTTTCTATCACTTTTAAATCGATGATCGAGGTACTTTTTGTTCGCCCTCGGCTTGCTTCCTTTTTTTTTGTTAAAGTTTCTCTTTCTTTTTGCTTCCACACTGCGTGGCTATTTCCAGAAGAAGGAAGTTACACTTGACATTCCATTTCGTTTTACACGTCGCTCTTCTTCTTATCTGAACTACTCTGGGGGTGCGCATTTAGCACATCCGTCAGAGCCTATTGCGTTCGTTCGTTAGCACAGTGTCGAATTGTTTACATTTCTTTTCTGTTTTAATTTTTCCATATTATTTGAATTTGTTCGTTTTGTTTTGTTTAACTTATTTATTCGCTTTACTGGGTTTATTAAATTCGTATGCATGTAGTTCATTTATTTATATAGTTTAGATTATTTCTAGTTCGTGGTTTAATATTTTATATTTGCGTAGTTTCTCGGCACTATTCATTAACATATGCTTTGCATTCCATATTTAGGGTTTTATTAACTTTACTTTGAGCTTTATATTTATGTATTTAAGTTTAATCATATTTGATTTGTCGATTTTATATGTCTCATTTGTGTATTCTAGTGCACTTATATTAGTACGTTTTATAGTTATATATATTTAAGTTTAATTACATATGAGTTCGTAGATTTTATATGTACCATTTGTATAATTTAGTTTGTCCCGTTAATAATTTATAATTTGTGGGTTTTATATTGATTTCACTTTTTTTTTTTATTGCACTTCTCTTTCGTACACCTCGAATAAAAGGAGCTCTAGATATTCTCCCATATTGTTGTTTCCCGATATATATATGTACTATTTAACAGAATAGAGAGTAGTGATGAGTCAACAAGTAACCACACCTTAATATACTGGATCTGATATGAATGGCTGGTTGGTTTCGCAAGAACAAACGGTAGTGTCGCAGACTAATGAACTTAACTATTATACAACGTTTCTCTATGAATTTTCTTCTATCCCTACATGGCGTGGCGCCTTTGGCTAGTTTGCTTTTTTTTTTCGTCTAATTAATTTCATAACAAAAGTCTCTAATTTTACCAAATAAAGTTCTACTAAAACTAAAGCTGATTTAGAATTTCAGCGATGTTTCATTAACTTTCGTTTCCTGATGTACGCCAGTTGGCCTTCAGCTGGTGACGGGGGCGAGGTAGGTTACCATTTTATTCGAGCCCTGTTATCGTATCACTTGGAGCGTATGGTACGTGAAATTGAACACTGTGAAGGCAGCTTCGTTTCCGATATCGCTCGGGGAGTTTCTCCAATTACGGTAGTCATAGTCGGCTCTTTTTCCAAAATCCATTGATGCTTTGATAGCTGGCTCACAAATATGCAGCTCATCCTAAGGAACTAGGCGAATGGAAAGCCGGACAGGTTTGATCACCTTCCAGCCTAATGTGTGGTGGACGATCGACGATCTCGGTTACCTTGCCTAAAAGAAAAGAAACTTACAGTATCGACAGTTTTGATACGGGTGTCAACACTCAACAATACAGACGACAATAAATTTCCTTTAGGACCGTAACAAAGGACACGGCATCCCCACTGCAGGTCATTGCGGGGTGCAAAAGACTTATGACCGAATCGCCACTAATTATTACTGGCCGAAAATGAAGTCGGATATTGCTTCGTACATTGGGAATTGCAAAATATGTCAGGCGATAAAACCCGAGCGTAGGAAGCCAGCAGGGCTCATGGCGACCCGTTCCATAGCTAGTAAACCATGGGAGTGTTTATGCGTTGATTTGATTGGCCCGTTTCCTCGATCAAACCGTGGGTTTGTGTATATTCTCACCATAGTAGATCAGCTAACAAAGTTCCCAATGCTTTTTCCATTGCGGTCCTCGTCTGTTAATTCTATAATTCAAGCTCTTGAAGATCACGTCTTTTTGCTTTTTGGTGTCCCAAGGATTTTGATAAGCGATAATGGATCGCAATTTAAAAGTCGCGATTTCAAGAAGCTATGCGAGAGTTATGGGACTGAGATAAGATATACGGCTTTATATCACCCACAAGCAAATCCAGCAGAACGAATGAATCAGATAGTTAAATCGATGCTTCGAGCTTATGTATCAGACAATCATAGGGTTTGGGACCAGCATTTAGCAAAGATCGCGTGTGCCATCAGAACCTCCACGCAAAAGTCCACCAAGCATACCCCGTATTTCATAAACTTTGGTCGAGAAATGGTAACCCATGGTGCTCTCCATAAAAGAGTAAGTAGTGATGATGTTTTTGACCCAGATATCCGATCTTCAGCACTAGAGGAAGTCCTGAAGGCTGTCAGGGAAAGGCTTTTGAAAGCGGCACAATGTTCTAAACACAAATACGATCTTCGGAGAAGAGATCAGAGGTTCTTAATAAACGATTTAGTAGGGCGTAGAAATTATGTATTATCAGATGCCGCGAAGTACTTTAACGCTAAACTGGCACCCAAATATACAGGTCCATTTAAAATAATTAGAATTCCATCTCCGTGGACATATGAACTGCAGGATAAGAACGGAAAGAGTGCGGGGGTTTGGCACTCTAAAGACCTTAAGCGTTATTGTTCGGAAAGGGAAGGTCTTGCTTAGAAAATTTAAGTTTTATAAAGAAAAGATAGGAAGCGGCGACCCCATTGAAATTTTACAGTCGTCAACTCCTGATCAGACATCATATTTCGAACGTTTCCATACGACTTTGATTTCTATTATTTTTTAAATTTCTTATCTACACAGTCAATTAGGGGATACATATGCCAATGAAGAATTTAGCAAGCCATCTGAAGATGTTGTCTCAGATATATCAGCCTAGAATATAAAGAGGTTCAGTTTAAGGTACTACAGTATAGTATAGAATAGTTTTAGTTCAAGAGGCCCTAGAAATAATAGAGCCATGGTATTGGGATTGTATGATAGGTGAAAAGTCCAACGGTTCAGTAACTGCAGAAAAAAAATGTGTTTGATTTTAATATGAGATTTCTGAACGAAATCTCTCGGAGGAAGAGGTGGGATGTTATGTGTCGAAATTGCAAAAGAAAAGGGATGTGGTGACCTAAAAGGAATAAATATTAAAAACTTGGGAATAATATAATGAAATTGTATTTACCTTGTTGTGTTGTCCCGTGAAGTCCAACACTATTCAATTTGATTAATTCTGCAAGGAATTTTCATTTTATTTTCAGCTCGATATGAGAAATAAAGCAAAGAAGTACCTATATACACGTAAATCACTGCATATGCACCTCCTGCAAGATTGGCGGTATCAATTCGGATTTAAAGTTATAAAGGGCACGGCGATGCTCCTTGCTCCTGAAATTAATAATAGTATGAAGACAGTCATATAATAAACATATAGCCATATCTACTATACCTGCATCGTTGGATATATCTTAATTTTCGTTGGATTTCGGACGTCTGTAATTAGGATTAAGTAGTATTAAGTTGAAGTCGAATTACTAAATTATATTTTCAAATTCACTTACCACTGTTAAGATGATGTAAGACAGGTGGGGTATTGTGCGAAGTCCAGGTTAAAACAAAACTAGAAAGGAAAAGGTGGTATTTATCTTGTTTATATGTAGAATCGGTATTGAAATAGTTTGACTTACCTCGTTCAGTCTTCCCTGCATCACTATTAGCACATTATACAACATTATCACCAATACGAATGCGACAATTTTCCTTACTGAACTTCAATCGGCAGTAATATAAGACAAATTGGTCCGACCGCAGCCCAAAGCACAACATAAAGCATATTCGACCCGAAAATGTTGGAAAAATTCCAAATTTTATTTTATTCAAAGACGCCGATTAAAACAAATGGGATGGGACGGCCTAAAGAAATCTCGGCAATGTACCCAAGTTTAAAAAAGAAAAAATCGAACTGAGCCAATTATTTAGACCAGTTACGAAAACAATGTTATTGCAATAAAGTGCAAGAATCTGCAAGAAATACGGGCAGGAAATAGCAAATAGGGGGCTTACGCTGGGAGAAGCTTTGGTAGGTGAAGTGGTCGGCCATTACAAGTTAGCCAGTGATAAAAGAAAGAAGTGTCGGTACGAAAATTATAAAGAAATAAAGTTTTAGAAAGAGCGTCGAAGTTGGAATTTAAAAAAAAAGGAAAAAAAGGAAAGGACGGAGGATAGAAAAAGGATATTGGAGGGAAGTCGTGAGAAGCGGAGGAAAAAAAAAAACGGATAAGCAGGATATCAGTGAAGAACGTGATCAGGAATGATTGAACTGAGATCAATCGCATATGCGTGCAGAAATTTTTTTTAAATTAAAAAGAAAACAGGAATATTCAAGATAAGTACTCCTTTTCTTCATGTTATTTTTTTGTTTGTTTATATTTAGTTGAAATTATAAATTACAAGTCTTGAATTTTTAAATCGCGATTGAGTGGTTCGCACTACCTTGCTTGCCGCGGAAAGCTTTAGTTTTTTTATGTTTTTCTTCTCCTCAAAAATTCAATTCAAGTTTTTTGCTTGAGTACTAGTAATTACTGAACGATTACGAATTATAACGTTTTCCATTAAGTACGAAAGAGTTTTTCTTATTTTTTTATTTTTTTATTTATATCTCATTCCCGAGTTCGTGGACTCTAATAACCACGTGGCGCCCAAAAGTATTTAAGTCCTACCCTTTCTCCATCGCTAGCCGGGGTAACGATTGCGCGCAGCCAGAGTGTGTAACTCACGATCAACACTAGAAGTCATTCATGTCGACATCAAGTGCAAGCCATGACAAAATTGTAAAAATAAACAGAATTACAGGTCATGACACAATCACAACCGCACGTAGAGAATGAGCTTACCTAAATTGGCTTGACCCGATAATATTTACAAATCAATAAAATAAACACACCAAAGAGCAAAGAACGCAAAATCAGTAAAATAGAGACCATTTGACCTATAAAAATATTTACTACCATCAAACAAAGAATTTTCATGCAATAAAAACAGTACAAAAAAAATATTACGCCGTAATTTTCAATATTTTATATATACATATATATATTATTATAAATATTATACATTTATTCACCGATGATCTGTCTTTACAACCTATTTTTCTTCTCCAGAGATGACACTAATCTTCATCGGTACTTTTTGGGCCATTCTCACGGCAATACCAAAAGTCACAGCAGAACCCTTCAATATCCAGACCCTAAATAACACGGGCATAATGTTGGAGGAACTTGGGCAAATTCTTTTGTTTCATGATACATGGAATTTGTTCACTCAAATAAACATCAGCGATCTAGAAGCGGAAACCACACTGATGGAACACACCGGTTTCCTTATAAATCGACTATGCGAGGTACATAATTCCACTACTAGCGCATGTACGGAACAAAACGCCTACATACATAGTCTGATTGGGTCCATAAAAAAGAGAACCAAAACCATCAGGGAGATGGTAACCATCCGCCATCGAAGATCTTTATTCGACGGAATAGGAAGTGGACTACATTATCTTTTTGGAACTATGGATGCAGCGAACGAGAAACAAATTTATAGTAAGATTGCAAATTTAGAGACGGATACACAGGCGCTTCTAGAATTAGAAAAAAGACAAATAACCCTGTTCAAGTCTTCATTTGAAAAGTTAAGGAAACCTATTAATCAACTTGAAGCCAACCAGAAAGAGTTAACAAAGACCGTGAATGATCTGCTTGACATGGTCAATGGAGAAATAAGCACGCGACAACGTATCCAAGAGGTTATATCTACAATTAGTCTACAGGTGTTAGACATAGAATTAAGACAGCAAAATTTTATTCAGATATTAACCGCTCTCAAAAATAATCAAGTTCATCCGCTATTAATATCACCATCCACTTTGTTAGAAGCCTATTACAAGGCCCATCCACAAAAAGCTGGTAGAAATCAAGACCTAGCAATCTTAACACAAACTCTGGAGGTAAAATCTGGAATACTGAATGAGCTCTTGGTAATACGAATTACATTCCCGATTCTTAATATGCCACCTTTCAAACTAAAGCAGATCCATTTACTCCCTTTCCAAACTCCCAACAATCATTATCTAGTTCTGGACATAAGACACACTTATATTGCCAGTCACATACCAACACAAAAGTTCGTAATGTTCAAACAATCCGAGTTCCGAGTATACAAGAAACTATCGAATAATCTTAATGAAAGCACTTACATTGGACCACTACTAAGCCCAATTCTTCAAGGGCATTACGTGAACGAGTGCCCGATAAACTTCATATTCAATCCGTACAATGAAACTGGTAACTGCGAATACCTAGCTCAAACTCAAGCTCTGCAATTATTAATAAAACTAACCAGGAAAAATTCCTGGCTCTTTTCGTTTCATACCACACAGAAAATTAAGATTGCCTGCGGAAAAACTCTACATAGCTCCAACCTCTTCGGCAATGGAATACTAATTCTAAACGAACCTTGTAACTTCCAAATAGCTGATCAGATTATATATTTTGAAGATGAAGACCATCAAAATATTAAAATCACACAGCCAGAATATCCTCACCCTATAAATACTAACCTAACGGAGACCATTCAGAAATACATCAAAAATGTTAATAACACCGCTAAAAAACATGTAATTATGATAAGAGCAGAACATGCCAATCATATTCTAAATGAAAACTCATATTCCTTAGAACAACTGGAAGAGCAGATAAATACACTGGAAAAACAAAGAAAAGAGCGATACAAATCAGAACTGATTCAAATAAGCTCCTTATCTCTGAGTTCTACAGTGATTTTATTACTTTGCATAATCGGAATGAATAAACTATGTAAAACCATAAAAAACAAGAAAAAGAAAAAGATAGTAGAAGCTCCCAAAGTAGTAATCGTCGGTAATCCAAAAACTCAATTAGATGCGGAAACACATCCACAACCTAAAGTAAAAATTACGGAAGTCATAAAACCCGAAGGCAAAGTAGATACCAAGTGTCGTTCGTATACTCAACCCCAGGAAAAGGTGTCGACTGGAAAAGTCAAACAAATCTCCCAAAACTTCCAATCGGAAATCTCCAAAGCTCATAAAGCCAGATTAAACCCACTAATTAATGAATCAGAAGAGGTGACAACAAACAAAGAACGCATTGCTCCTCAAATCGCTCGTTCTGAATTTAAAGGTTCAATTAAATCACAAAATATTTCGTCTCCACAGACAAATAGTAGACACAATTTACCAATACCTCCACCACCACCAATTCCACCATCCTTAACCAATTTTGAACTAGATTCAATTAAAAGACCCCGCAATTTACAAGTAGTTTAATTAATCATTGAATATAAATTTATAGAAATACCAGAAATAATAAGAAATACCTGCCTTGTTTGATATATAATTCTTCAAAAAAAAATTTTTCCTTTTTTCAAAGATTTATACCTATACGTATATTATAATTAAAGATAAAAACATACATACGAGTATGTATAATTGTAAAAATATATACATATATACACATAAATTAGAAATAATATCTATGTGTACAATAATAGAAACTAAAAATGTTAATTTATAAGAGACCAACTTAAAAACCAACATACCTAAAATGTATACTAATATTATGTATAAACCTTTAAAAAAAAAAAGAAGAACAAATATATATAATTAATAAAATTAATTAAGAAAAATATATGAAAGCAATCCGATTATCAATACTTGTAATAAAGAAAAATATGTACACACAAATATGTATAAACAATATGATTAACCGTGCTGTTACTGCCTAAGTAAACTTATCTATTCATATATATTTCATCTGCATAAATCTATCGCTTTAACTGTTAATCATGATAACTACTTTGCATTGTTCATTGCTACTGTAATTTTGTATAGAGTCATGTCAGCCTTGAAATACGAAACATAAGAACATAGAAATAAATGTCATAAATAGAAAATTAATTGAAAAGTATTAAACGTCTTAAAGTTAACGCTCGTGCGTATTTTATTAAAAGTCCCTATTATTTAGATCTGGTCTTCCGGCTGCGTGGAAGTAAACATTGGTGCCGAAACCCGGGACAATAAACGTGTACGTGATTAAATAAATCTCGTAATCATTTAAAATCGGAATTTGCTACAATTTGCAAATTAAGTCAGGAACGACGGGTGCTACTGACTAACGGGAGGTGCGTTTCTAATCGGGAAACTGCAGTTGAGTAACTATTCCGCGAGAAAGTGATTTTACGATAATACGTTTAAACTTTAATTTCAAATAAAAGTACTCTAATCTATTAAACCAAAGTAGTAGAAAAAATTAGTGCTTGAAGTGTCAACAGTTCACTTTTGTACAATACAAGTTCAATTTGGATAAAGGTGCTTCTTGAAGTGCAGTTGGTGATATCATCATATGTATATACTTACGTTCATATACGCATAGCTACATGCATACATACGTTCAACTGCAGTGAATTGAAAGGGAACACCATTTCGTCAGCTTCTTTGAGAATCTATACTGGAGATACTTTGGCAAGTAAGTCTGTTCCAACTTATTTATATATTGTCAGTAAGATGGAGAAGTTATTGGAGACACAGGAATCATTACGTACAAATATTGATAATTTTATCATTAACACTGCGAAAACTGGTAAAGAGAAACGTACAGAAAGTTTCCTACAAGCACGATTTGATCTTCTTGAAAAGTATTGGGAAAAATTCCAAGACTTACATGATCGCATTATTAGCCTTGCTACCAAAGAAGATCGCAATGAAGCTTATTTTAAAGATAATACGTTTGAGAGTATTGAAATAAAATTTTGTGAGCATTCCGCTGTTCTAAAAGAGACGCTAAGCACTTTTAAGCCGAAAGCTCAAAATGGAAGTACAACTCCGTTAATAACTTCGAACCATTTTACGGCTGCTTTGCCGAAAATACAAATTCCTCGCTTCGGGGGAGATATAAGAGAGTGGCCTGCTTTTCATGACCTATTCAAAAGCCTTATCGATTCAAATCCAGAGCTTTCTGGAACTCAAAAGCTATATTATTTAAAAACCAGCCTCTATGGTCAAGCAGAGCTAATAATACGGAATACGGCGATCACTGAATCAAACTATAATTCTGCGTGGGAACTTCTATGTGGTAGATATCAGAATGAAAGGTTGCTCGTAAACTCGAATCTACAATTATTGACTTCACTGCCATCCATGCGATTTGAATCCCCATATGAGCTTCGAAAACTTTATGATGGTACTATGGAAGCGGTCGCTGCTCTAAAGTCATTAAACCGACCCGTCAAATTCTGGGACGACTGGTTAGTCTTCATAACCATCCAAAAACTTGATCCATGTACAAGAAAGGATTGGGAAAATTCACTCAGTTCTGATAATGTTCCTCCTACGTTTGAAGCACTCTGTACTTTTCTTCAACATCGATTGACCACACTAGAAGCTGTAAACGCAAGCACTCCAAAGAAGTTCGATCAAATGAAACCTAATACTTCCAAGTTAGTTAACAGGTACACTCCTGCTGTAAAAGCGCATGTAACCACGAATTTTGGGAAATGTCTCCAATGTAATGGCAAACATTTGCTATTATTTTGTCCTTCCTTTAGACAAAAAACCGTGGCTCAAAGGCGGGAATTCGCAACTAAGGAAAAGCTGTGCATTAACTGCCTTCGGCCAAATCACACTTATGTAAACTGCCCTTCTTCTAATCGCTGCAAATATTGCCAGCAACCACATCACTCGATGTTACACTATTTACAAGAAGTTTCTGAATCTACAGCCATAATGCATACGCAAAACTCACCTATTACGGACGAAAATTCGTCAATACCAACAAAACATGAACGCTCTTCTTCTTCAAAATCTCTAACTGCGCTCACTGCAGGTATTGGACAAACTTCTCCTTCGACGATTTTGCTTGCTACAGCAATCGTAATACTTCGATCGTCCAACGGAAAAAAGGTAACAGCACGAGCACTTCTGGATCAAGGCTCTCAGGCTACGTTTGTGTCCGCTAGTGTTGTTTCAAATCTCGGATTACATAAGAAAAGGGTCAACATACCCATTAAAGGCATAGGTGCAATAGATGCTGGTTCCGTCAAATATATGGTACAGCTTCAAATCGGCTCTTCTATAAATTCCGACTTCATCATTGACGCCCAAGCTTTGGTTCTAACCAAATTGGCGAGACTATCGGCTCCTAGAAAACTCTTAAATGCCAACTATTCTCATTTACAAGGATTGGAGTTGGCAGATCCTAACTTTTATAAAACCTCCACTATCGACGTCATTATTGGTGCGGACATCTATCACTCAATTCTTCTCGATGGACTTCGAAAAGGATTTCCTGCCGCACAAAACACAACTCTAGGTTGGGTGCTTTTTGGACCAATGATTCAAGAAAAGAATCAGGCACAATACCAACAGACCATCCAAGGTCTTCACACTTACCTCGATGAAGATGCTAGTCTCCACTTAGACCTATTAATACGAAAATTTTGGGAATTGGAAGAAGCAAAATTACCTACCCCTATTTGGTCTGAAGAAGACTTATATTGCGAACAATTCTACAAGGAAACTACAGAACGAAAGAAAGATGGGCGATACATAGTGCGACTGCCCATTCGCCCGGATTTAAAAGATTCACTTGTTTTTGGAGAAACACGTCAATTTGCTATTCGAAGTTTGGAAAGAATGGAAAGGCGTTTAGATTCCAATACAGTGTTGAAGGCTCGGTATATATCCTTCATGAAGGAGTATTTAACTATGAATCATATGCAAGCTGTAGGCAATACTCATAAGTCTAATGAAATATTTCCAGAATTTTATATGCCACATCATGGAGTGTTGAACGAGAGTAGTTCGAGTACTAAGCTCCGAGTCGTCTTTAATGGTTCCAGCAGGAGTAGAAACGGTATGGTATTGAATGAGTGCTTATTACCCGGTCCCAAACTGCAAAATGATCTACGAGCTATAGTTCTACGGTGGAGAAAACATGAAGTGGTATTTGCTGCTGACATTAAGATGATGTTTCGCCAAATTGGAGTTCATGAAAGTGATAGCAACCTTCAAAGAATCGTGTGGCGAGAGTCCACCTCTGCGCCCATTCAGGATTTTAAGCTGCGCACAGTAACTTATGGGACGACTTCAGCTCCATTTCTAGCCATACGAACGTTGCTACAGTTAGCTGAGGACGAACGCGTAAATTACCCGCAAGCATCGAACATCATCCTTAATGACTTTTATGTAGATGATATACTGTCAGGAGCCGAAAATGTATAATCAGCACTCTCTTTACAAAGGGATCTAATCAGCATTCTTAATGCTGGTGGCTTTCGTCTTCACAAGTGGTCAGCAAACTGTCCTGAACTATTAGAGTCTGTAGAAACTAGAGAAAATGAGCCCTTCCTTAAATTCGACATGGATGAAACTGTAAAAACCCTTGGTTTGCAATGGAACCCACATTCAGACAATTTTCAAATCAAGGTCAACATTTCTGATCCTCCAGACGTCATTACAAAAAGAAACCTTCTTTCGGATGTTTCGAAACTATATGATCCATTAGGATTTTTAGCACCGGCAATTCTTATAGCCAAAAATATGTTCCAGAGGCTTTGGCTTCTTAAGCTTGAATGGGATACACCATTACCTGGAAACATTGTAAAGGATTGGCTTAGTTATAGACGTCAACTAGTACTACTAGAGGAAATCTATGTACCCAGATGGATCGGACTTCAATCCATGAATCTTTCATATGAGCTTCACGCCTTCTCTGATGCGAGTGAGATGGCTTACTCAGCCGTAGTCTACTTCAGAACAATTCACGACCCAGGAAATATCCAAATATCATTGCTGTGCGCAAAAACAAAACTGGCTCCGATTAAGAAATTAACCATCCCCAGACTTGAGCTCATGGGGGCGCATCTTTTAGCACAGCTGGTGGATACTATTCATTCGTCAATAAAAATTCAAAACATAACAACTTATTGTTGGACTGACTCGCTAACTGTTTTAGCTTGGCTTCACTCTCATCCTTCAAAATGGAAGACATTTGTAGCCAACCGAGTCAGTCAAATCCTCGAGCTGATACCATCTGTTAAATGGCATCACGTACCTTCGTCCAATAATCCAGCTGATTGTGCTTCACGTGGAGTATTACCTGCAGATCTTCCGCGTCATAAACTGTGGTGGGAAGGACCGCCGTGGCTTAAATCGCAGTCCTCAACTTGGCCGAAAACACCAGTGATTTCTCATCAATCTTCAATTTCCGATTCAGAGGAACGCACAGTAATGGTCGCAACAACTGTGGAAAATGCTCGGTTTCAGCTCATATACGAATTTTCATCACTTAAGAAGTTATTACGTGTCACTGCCTGGTGTCACCGATTCATATACAATTGTAAAACTATGAAGAGCAGCCGCTACAATGGATCTCTTTCCGTGCATGAAATTAACAATGCGCTAACCTTTTGGATACGATATGAACAAAAAATCGGTTTCGCGAAAGAATACCAGCTTTTATCAAAAAACCATCCAATTCATCAAAGCAGTACGTTAATCCGATTTTCACCTCTTTATGATCCTTCGTTAAAATTAATTCGAGTAGGTGGGCGTTTGCAGCATTCGCAACTCCAAGAGGAAGCCAAGCACCCTTTTCTTTTGCCAAAACAAAGTCCACTAAGCTCTCTTATAATAGCGGACAGTCATCAAAATACGATGCATGGCGGAATACAGCTTACAATTAGCTTTATACGACAACGGTTTTGGATAATAGGAGCCAGAGACTTAGTGCGTCGATTCATACATCGCTGTATTCCTTGTTTTCGTCAAAGGACTTCAGTGCAAACACAATTAATGGGGTCTCTTCCAGGAGATCGAGTCCGCCCTGCTAAACCGTTTTCCTTCACAGGACTGGATTACGCAGGCCCTATACTTGTGCGATATGGACCAGGCCGAGGAAGAACTGCACACAAAGCTTACATCGCCCTATTTGTATGCATGGCTACTAAAGCCATACACCTGGAACTCGTATCAGACCTAACAACAGATGCGTTTATTGCTGCCTACAAACGATTTATTTCAAGACGTGGACTTTGTCGAAAAATTTATAGTGACAATGGAACAACATTTATTGGTGCTGACAAGGAGTTAAAACAATCATTATTTCTCGCCAAATCTAAGTTGCCAGACGACCTCAGCAGCATGTTCACTAACCTTGGAACAGATTGGAGCTTTATTCCACCAGGCGCCCCCAACTTTGGAGGCTTATGGGAGGCAGGAGTTAAAGCGGTAAAGCATCATCTCCGGAGAGTGATAGGCACTGCTACCCTCTCTTTTGAAGAATTATACACTCTTCTAACTCAAATAGAAGCGTGTCTAAATTCACGCCCACTCTATCCATTAAGCTCGGATCCAAATGATTTGGAAGTTTTAACTCCCGGGCACTTCCTTATAGGTACATCCATGCTTAGTTTGCCAGAACCTAGTTTACAAACAGATAATCCCAACCGTCTAACGAGATGGAAACTATTGACACAAATGCAGGAGAGCTTCTGGAGGCGCTGGTCAAAAGATTATCTTAACAATCTACAGGTCAGAACAAAGTGGAAGATACAACAACCAAATATCAAATCCGGACAGCTGGTTCTACTTCGTGATGACCATCTACCTCCATCCCATTGGGCCCTGGGACGTGTTCACGAGGTTCACTATGGAGCAGACAATCTCGCGCGCGTCGTCACTATACAAACAAAAACTAATATCCTTAAACGACCAATCAGCAAGATATGTGCTTTACCTATATCCGAGGCGGAGGACCATCACACGGAGTCCTCAAGGCGGGCGGCCTCTTCCTCTAGGACTCAAGAATTCTAATCAGCTTGACAGTTTCGTCCTGCAGACGAGGCGGGCGGTGATGTTACTGCCTAAGTAAACTTATCTATTCATATATATTTCATATGCATAAATCTATCGCTTTAACTGTTAATCATGATAACTACTTTGCATTGTTCATTGCTACTGTAATTTTGTATAGAGTCATGTCAGCCTTGAAATACGAAACATAAGAACATAGAAATAAATGTCATAAATAGAAAATTAATTGAAAAGTATTAAACGTCTTAAAGTTAACGCTCGTGCGTATTTTATTAAAAGTCCCTATTATTTAGATCTGGTCTTCCGGCTGCGTGGAAGTAAACACGTGCCCTATATAAAAAGAAAAGAAAAAACAATTACAATGTGAAATTTTTAATGTGTGCCAAACAAACTATCAAATATTATAACTTTATTGTACTAATATAAGAAATATTGTAACGTATTCCTAACCTTAATTTAATTTATTACATAGATAAACTTGTACTTATTAGTCTTAACGACCTAACCGTATGCTTGTCCCGGAGTTCGACATAATTTATACTTATAAAATCAATAACAAAGTGCTGCCAATAAGATAAAACCCTTTCATCATGTTTTAATGCGTTATTCCTCTTCAAAGAATAACACATTTTTTTTTACAAGGGGGAGATTTGTTACATACATAAAACTCAAATCTAAAAATATCAATCGCATACCTACCTACCTACATCAGTACATTGCAAGTAAACATTTCACGTATTCCGATCAGGAAATAAAACGAAAAGTTTACGTCAACGGTATACCTACATACCTACATCAGTTTCCACTGCATGTAAAAACAAACGGTATACCTACATACCTACATCAGTTTTCACTGCATGTAAAAACAAACGGTATATGTACATACATAATTAATCATCACTGATCTACCTCAATTATTTCAGTGAATGATGTGATAATACCGCTGCGCGCAAGAATTCGCACGTTGAAATACGACGACCTTGCACCAGAGGTAGAACATATGTTTGTAAGTAACTAAATTGTTTTTGTAATAAGCCGCAAAGTACTGAGTGTAATTCGAGTAGGAAAGAAATTAAAATAAACAATGAGTTGAAAGCCCGCAACATAGATTGGGTAAGATATATGTATAAATTTATAAAAAGCAACGAGTGCCGTGACTTGCATACTTCCATAAGTAGTAAAATTAAGTAATAGTTGTTAATGAAATACTTCCGACTTACACTTTGTATGAATTATATGCTAAATAAATAAAGTGCTGGGTCAGAGGTATTTTATACATTATTCTGTGTAGTATTAGTAGTCTTAGAGTAAGACAATTTTTGTATAAATATAGTACAGAATAAAGTACTTAGAGTTCAGTCGTAAACAAGTCTTTCTATAATTAAATAGGTGCAAAGCCTTATTTGGCTTCGCCTAGAGTTGAGTTTTAAAGAAGTCTTTCTATAATTAAATAGGTGCAAAGCCTTATTTGGCTTCGCCTAGAGTTGAGTTTTAAAGAAGTCTTTCTATAATAAATAGGTGCAAAGCCTTATTTGGCTTCGGCTAGAGTACAGTTTGCAACCAGGTCGTCTTCAGTGATTAAATAGGTGCAAAGCCTTATTCGGCTTCGCCTATTGATCGATCTCCAATCAGGTCTTCAGAAATTAAATAGGTGCAAAGCCAGGTAACAACAAGTTGAACATTTAGTAAATAGGTGCAAAGCCTTATTTGGCTTCGCCATTTATTAAACAACAAGTTGTACGTTAAATAAATAGGTGCAAAGCCTTAGTTGGCTTCGCCATTTATTTAACAACGCCTATTCCGGAAGATACTCGAAAGATACTCGAAAACCACAACAGAGGGAATGTAGGCTCGATTTTTACCCAGTGATGTTTCGCACCAAATCCATAAATTGTCGTTGGTGCTGATTTGCTCAAGTTTCCAGTTACTTTTATTTTTAATACCTTTTAATAGTTTAACTTCGTCGTCTGTTCCCTGTTGTATAGCTAATTGTTGCAAGTCTATACCCATAAATGTGATTGTAGAGATGTTATTTGACCGAGATAGATAATCTGCATCCACATTAAGCTTGCCAGAAATATGCTGGATATCGTCAGTAAACTGCGATATGAATTCAAGATGCGTCGTTTGTCGGGGACTTCGTTCAGTTTTTGAAGTTAAAGCCGTTGTAAGCGGCTTGTGATCTGTGAAGATAGTCAATTTTCGACCTTCAATAAGATGACGAAAACGTTTTATGGAAAGGTATATAGCTAATAATTCTCTGTCAAATGCAGAGTATCGTGTTTCCGCCGGTTTGGAGTTTTTTTTAAAGAAAATGCTAATGGGAACCAGCATTGCTTTAAGGTATCAAATTGTTGCAGAACTGCTCCGATGGCCACATTGGAACTATCTGCTGTAATGTTAAAATTATTATTATTGGACGGGTGGACCAGTAACGTTGCTGAAGCCAGAGTAGATTTGGCTTTAACGAATGCACTGTTACATTTCGTTGGCCACGTAAAATATCTATTATTTTTTTATTTTTTATTAAATTCGCTAGATGTGCATAAACCGGTGCTAATGTTTCTGCTAGTTTGGGTAGAAAACGGTTATAGAAATTAATCATACCCAGAAATTGCTGATTCTGTTTTATTGAGTTTGGTGTTGATAAAGATAGGATAGTGTCTACCCGATCTTTACATGGAAGAATTCCTTCGTCTGTAATTAAATGTCCTAAGAATATCAACGTCCTTGTGCCGAAAATGCATTTTGAGGATTTTATTTTAAGATCGTATTCTGTTAGTCGTTGAAAGACTTGTTTTAAATGATCCTTATGTTCCTCTTCATTGTGGCTTGCTATTAAGATGTCATCCAGGTATGCATAGGCGAAGTCTAGACCACGTAGTATTTCGTCCATGAACCTTTGAAAGGTCTGGGCTGCGTTTCGGAGCCCAAATGGCATACGTAAAAATTCAAATAGGCCGAATGGGGTAGTTACTGCCGTTTTGTAGATATGCTCTGTGGCAACTGGTATGTGGTGATATGCCCTAATCAAGTCGATTTTCGAGAAAATTTTACATCCATGAAGGTGTATAGCAAAATCTTGTATGTGTGGGATCGGATAACGATCTGGTACAGTACATGTGTTCAGTCTACGAAAGTCTCCACACGGTCGCCAGTCGTTGCTTTCTTTCTTTTTGACTAAATGCAGTGGTGAAGAAACGTTTGAAGATGACAGTTGGCATATACCTAGGTCTGTCATGTATTGAAATTCGCTCTTGGCAATTTCGTATTTTTCTTTGTCTAGTCGGCGCGGTTTAGCGAATGGAAGATGACCTTGGGTGTGTATATAATGAACACCGTTGTGTGTTATTGGGTGGGAATAGTTGGGTGTTGAAGTTAGGTTTGGGAACTGGTCGATTAGTTCACCAAATTCATTTGATATTTTAAAAATTTTGGGTGTGGGTGTATCTACTTTGAGTGTTTTCCCATCTGTGTTTAGTTGGGTTATCCCGTCCACTAGTTTTTTTTATTTTTAAGGTCTACCATAAGATTGAATTTTGCTAAAAAATCTGCGCCAAGTATCGGTCGACTAATGTGTGCTATTGTAAACGGATGTGTGAAATTTCTCCGGAGACCTAAATCGACTTTCAATAACTGTTGTCCGTATGTATATATTGAACTTCCGTTAGCTGCAGAAAGGCAGTAGTCGTGAGTTTTCTTTTGCCGAGGGAAAAAAAAAGAAATGGTACCACGGAAATATCTGTATCAATTACGAATGATAGTTTAGTATTTTGGCATTTAATAAATAACCTGCGGGATATAAAATTACTACGGTCCCCCGCGTGTCCCGTAATCATACTTAGTTTTTTTGTTCTAATTTAAAATTGCAAGGTTTAAGGCAATTACGTGCCTTCTTCCCGAATTTACTATGGTAATAGCAAGTTGGAAATTTCTTGACTTGGGACTGACTTCTCATCTTTCTGTGTTCGTTGTTATAGTTTGCTCGATTTGTTTGCTGGAATTCCCTCTTATTCATTGTTCTACCGCGAAATTTGGTACTAGCTATTGAGAGATTACGTAATTTTTTATCGATAATTACTTCGATTCTATCGGCTATCTGTTCAAATGAGTCTCTTTTAAATTCAGAAACGCTGGGTTGTCCAACCTCATAAATTTTATCGGCCGTTTGTAAAACATCGTTTAAATCAGATTGACTTGTTGCCGCGAGAATGGACTTAATATGCGATGGTAAGCCGTTTAGCCATATTTGTTTGAGAAGGTTTTTTGTTAGGGCTTGCGAAGTGCCCGCAATGTTTACAAGACGCCTATAATATTGTGAGGGTGTGTCGTCCCCCATCGCTACACCATCCAACAGTTTCGTTACTCTTCTATTTTCACTTTCAGTGTGACGTTTTAAAATAGTTTCTTTTATTGTTTGAAATTTTTTTTCAGTCGGAGGGGATTGGATAATATCTGTTATTGACATAAGTATTTCTTCAGGTAACACGGTTAGAGTGTGGTGGTACTTTAGGTCGTCCGTTTTTATAGTGTTTATAATAAAAGTTGATTCGACTAGTGCAAACCAAGTCGACGGGCTACTGTGGCAAAAACTTTGGCATTTTTACCCGTGCTATTGCTGCCTCTACTTCTTTGGTTTCATTTTTGACACTACTATCCGAGCTCCCTTCGTTTGGCATTGTGTTGTAGTAAAAAAAATATTGTACCGTAAAGAAATCGTTATTTAATTATAAAGCACACTTTTGTAATCGCTCTAGATTTAAGTTTTAAATTGTGGATGATGAGAGAGAGAAAAAATTTTCACTGTGCCCTTCTCACGTGTCGAGATCAAAAGAACTTGTTTCTTTACATTCGTATATGCATAGAATATCTAATTAAATTGAATCATTTATGTAGC
This sequence comes from Dioctria rufipes, assembly GCA_963924295.1. Lineage (NCBI taxonomy): Eukaryota > Metazoa > Arthropoda > Insecta > Diptera > Asilidae > Dioctria > Dioctria rufipes. The sequence continues at coordinate 793,154 of CAWUPM010000828.1, forward strand.
GAAAAGCTATGAAAACGCGAATGGACATCTGTAAAAAATAATTCTAAAATACGTTTTGATCTATTATTAAATGATTAATTTAAGAATTATGTTAATTGAATTGTACATATAAAATTTAGTGTAATATAATATATATCTATATTAATATCTCCAATATGATATAGTTAGTAGATAATATAGATCTTACATAATATATAAAAAAAATTATTACACAAACAAACAAAATTCTACGATGGTCACACTAACTTTAATTGCAAACACAATACTACAATGGTCACTCCTTCGTCTAGTTGCTGTCACAAGCGATGGTGCCTTTTTGTTTTGCGTTTGTTTTTGTGTATGTTCCAGCGAGTGGCGTTGCAATTTTGTACTGACTTCGTTCTTTGTATTGATTTATTGCTTAGTGATCATATACCGCCAGCTGTGAGATGCGTATGTTTTTGCTGAGGTATTTCAGCGTGCTTGAATGTGTGTGCAACGTCCGTGGAATGTTATGCCGTTGTTACCATGTGGTGTGTGATAACGGATCTCTTTTACATCCTTTTGTATGCTTGTCTCCGATGTACTTTGTAATTTTATTTCAGATATTACCTGTGAGTTTTAATTTAAGAGGTACTTCTTATCCTTAATGTATTTTGTTGCTTGTCGGTATCGTGTGCTGATATTTTCTTACACCCACGTCGGGGTCACCAATGTAGCCGTCCTTATGACGACGTACCAACAGATGCTTAAGGGCTTGTAATTAAAACCCGTTGTGGTTTAATTATATTCACTGTTTATTACAATCACTTCAATTATTAAAATAAAATAAAATAAATTCACAATTTGTTTTATATTAACTTTAAGTTTTATATTAACTTTAAGTACTGCTCTTGTTATCTCGAGCTGGAGACAGAACATGTTCGTACAGCTTTTGCGACACAAGTAAGTGGCGATGACAGAAGTGAGGTTTTTGATACGTTGATAAAAGAGGTACAAAATGGTAATGCCACAACTTTATAGAGTGCGTTCATAAGACTGAGTTTGACTTATTTACATGTAGTGTCAGTAATGCCACAACAATTTCAATAGAAATAGCTCTAGTGGTAATAATAATGTTTCTAATAGGAACTATAATGCAAACCGTGTAAATAATAACCCCAGATATAACCAAAATTTTAATACAAGTAATAATCATAATAATAGTTCTGGACTAAATAGAAATAATTATAGAAATAACTACAACTCAAACCAGAACAACCCTAACCCTTACCGGTCTAGACAATCAAACAATTCAGTGCAAGTTAGAAGTAACAGTCTGGCTGAACCGATGTAAATAGGAAATTTCTATGAAGATGTAAATTTTCAAAACAAGCCTCGGAACTCAGAATCCCAGTAATAGTTATAACACTAGGAACCCAAAATATTAGATGTTTAATAGACACTGGTTCAGCTACCAGACCAAACGTCCTTACAGAATTTTCTGAAGAAAATTTAACTGAGCCAGTCTATTATTCTACCATTAATGGAACAAATAAGATTACGAGTAAAATAGTTACTACAATGCCTAAAGAATTTAAATTCATAGGTACCATAACTTGGAAAATCATTAATTTAGTGGGTACGACGCAATTATGGGTCAAAATTTCTTGGTACCCTTTAAAGCCAAAATAAACCTAGAATATAGATATATTGAGATAAATAATAATAAAATACACACCTTAGATGGAATTTCAGATAATTTTATACAAAAATTAAAACTAGACCATTTAAATTATGAAGAGAAAGACAAGACGATTAAATTGCTCAATCAAAATGAAGATCTATTTTTTAAAGAAGGCAATGAATTGACTTCAACTCATGAAATTACACATGAAATAGTTACTATTACCGACAGACCAATTTATTGTAAAATATATAGGTATCCTCAGATACACGAAAAAGAAATAGAGCGTCAAATTCATGACATGCTCGAACAAAAGATTATTAAGGAAAATAACTCCCCGTATAATAGTTCATTATGGATTGTCCCTAAAAAGACAGATAACTCAGGCGAGAAAAAATGGAGGATTGTTATCGATTATAGAAAATTAAACGAAGTTACCATAAGCGATAAATTCCCAATCCCTAATATTGAGGGTATCTTAGACAAACTTGGAAGAACACAATATTTCACGATGCTTGACTTAGCAAAGGGCTTTCATCAGATTTTAATGAAAGAATCTCATTTTCAACTCCATTTGGACACTATGAGTATCTAAGGATGCCATTTGGATTGAAGAATGCTCCGTCCACCTTCCAAAGATTGATGAACTCAGAATTGAGGGAATATATAAATAAACTTTGTGTTGTATATCTAGATGATATACTAATATTCAGTACTTCACTGGAAGAACATTTAACAGGTATTCGAAAAATTTTTGATAAATTAAGATCAGCAGGACTTAAAATACAAATTGATAAGTGTAACCCTAATAAAATAGAAGTAATTCAAAATCTAAAGCTTGCAGCTACCCAGAAACAAATAAAGTCATTTTTAGGTATAACAGGCTATTACAGAAAGTTCGTAAGAGATTATGCAAAAATTGCACAACGTTTGGTAAAATTCCTTAAGAAGGATGCAAAAATTAATCTTAATGACCCTAGCTATATCACAGCGTTTGACAAACTCAAGGAAATTATCATTAATTATCCCATATTAAGATACCCCGGTCTCAATAAAAAATTTAAATTAATAACGGATGCTAGTATCTTAGCAATCGGAGCCGTCCTTACTCAAGATAGTCATCCCATTTGCTACGCCTTTAGAACTCTAAACGATCATGAGAAAAATTATTCAACTATCGAGAAAGAGTTACTGGCAATAGTGTGGGGAACGAAATATTTTCGACCATACCTGTTTGGTAGGGAATTCAATCTGCTAACAGATCACCAACCAATGAAGTGGCTGCAAGCAAAGCATTTAGGTAAAGACATTAACCCACGACTACAAAGATGGCTAATACAGTTAGGCGAGTACGATATTAAGATAGACTACATAAAAGGAAAGGAGAATAAGATTGCTGACTTTTTAAGTCGAATTAACGCAGAATCCAACGAAATTAACTTATTCGAGACAAACAAACCCAAAGAAAATGAAAGCATAGGGGAAGATCTTCGAAATATAGGTAATACTGAAAATCTAGATAGTAACTCATCAGAAGAAAATTTCGAAGGCACTGATACTGAAAATTTTAGCACCAGTCCACTACATTCAATGGAAGTACAAACTGTCCATTCTCAGGAGGACGATTTGAACGATCATATACCCCTGTTAGAAACTATACCTATAGTTAATAGGTTTAGAACACAAATTATCTTGGTAGAAAATAAGGAAAAGGAATTTGAACAAATCTTCAACTATAGAAGAATTTTCGTAGATAAGAAAGACTTAGAAGCGGAAACAGATGTTCTTAGAAGGTAAATAGATAAAGGAAAAATTGGCATTTATTCTCAGTTGAATGATCACGAGTACAATAAGTTGCAAAAAAAATTAATAGAGCTATTTCCAAACAGAGACATCGTAAAATTTGTGAAATGTAGTTATTTTGCAAAGGACATAGAAAACGACGAGAAATTAAAGAGGCAAATATCGCTCTTTCATAAAAAAGAATCTGGTCATTCAGGTATAGTAGCTACTTATGAAGACTTAAAATATAAAATTTATAATCCCAAACGCAAAACTAAAATCCATGAGATTTTAAATAGTTGCGATATTTGTTCAGGGGCAAAATACGAGAGGAAGCCCATCAAAAAGAAATTTCAGGTAACCGAAACACCCAAAACAGTAAACAAAATTGTTAATATGGATATATATACTAATAGCAAACATAACTTTTTAAACTTCATAGATAAATTTTCTAAACACGCCATTAGTCTACATTTAGAGGGTAGAAATCACATAAACATACTAGAAAAGGTTAGGCAAATGATATCAATAAGAGGTAAAATGAAAAAGTCAGTGTTCGACAATGAATTCAATTCACAATACATAAAAAATTTTTGCAACATACAAAATATAGAATATCACGTCACGAAACATAACAATCATACTGGCAACGCAGATATTGAAAGTTTTAATGGAACGATAACAGAAAAAATAAGAGCACTATATTTAGAAGGAAATCAACCTATCAGAGTGCAACTCCTTAAGGCAATAGAAATATACAATAGGTCTTATCATTCCACAATCAAAACGACACAAATATCAGTTCAAAATAAGGAAATCGATCTCAAAATTTTTTATGACAGGCTAGTAAATTTTAAGGAAAAGGTAATTAGCAAAAGAAATAAAAGTAGAGAAGATTATGAGGAACATAGAGAAACCGGGTTCATTAAAAATTACAAATCCCTCAGACATAAGGAGCAGCCAAAATTTAGAAAATATAATCTGTCCAATGTACACGAAAATAACATTAAACGCCCACTTAAATTTACAGACCAAAGCGATAATCATGGCCATAATACTTCTGATGCTACCAACAGCAACACAACAAACCATGATAATTGAGAAAATTGAATCAAATTCCGGATACGCAGAGGTTAAATTAGGTACAGTAGAAGTAGTATATAAATTTGATATTATACTCCACAAAATCTATCCAGAAGAATTGTTAACTATAACCAATAATTCAGAAATTACATTTAATACTCTTAACTCAAGTAAATACCAAGCGCTGCTAGATAATCGCATAAAAAGAATTAAAAACAAATTCAAAACTCTAATACCGTATAGGCAAAAGAGAGGACTGATTAATTTTGCTGGAACTATATCTAAATGGTTGTATGGTACAATGGATGATGAAGATAGGCAAAATATTGAAGAACATTTAAATATTATTGATTCAAATAATCACAATTTGATCCAAAATATGAACCAACAAATTAAAATTAATGATAACTTTAACAAGACATTCATGATGCTAAAAAACATAATAGACAACGATAGAGTAAAAATTTTACACAAATTTAATGAACTAAATTCCAAAGACTTTGAGCTGTATGCAGAAAGTCAAGCTTTAGAACAAATATTCAAATTAGATATTGTCGAAAAAGAGGTAGATCATATCCAGGACAACATAGCATCAGCACGTCTAGGGCTATTACACCCAAACATTCTCACTAACGAAGAAATCAATTCCTACGAGATCAATTTTCAGAAGCTATCAAACATTCATTTAGGTGTAGCTAAGTATATGAATGGATCAATAATATTCGCCATTAAAATTCCTAAAAGTACCATAACATTAAATAAGAAATTGTTAGTACCAATTACAAATTCAGAAAATAGACAAGTGGATTCAGAAATAGAAATAATTGTCATTATCAATAACCAAAGTTATATTTTTGAAGAAGGAAAATCTACGAAAGAATTAAAACTAAGTAAAAATTGCGTTTTAAATGGAAATTGTAAATTTATCAATAAGTTTAAAGATGAAATTATGGAGATAGAAAATACTATAATAATTAATAATTTAGAGTTAGGATTCCTAAATAGTAGCTGTGATGAAAGGAAGATAATATTAAAATGTAGCTATTTGATAAATTTTTTCAATTGTACAATAAGAATTAATAACCGAGAGTTTAGCAATCCAAAAGTTAGTAATAACGAAAATCGAAATTGTTTTCAATCAAGAGAAAAATTTGAAAGAAATTGTCGAACTAAAATTCACTAAACATATTTACTACTATGGTATAGGATCATTTACTTTAATAATTGCAATTGTATGTATTTTGGCATTATATTTTTATTGCAAGAAAAAACCGATAAATGTAAAGATAAAACAAAGGATTCAGGAGAATCTAAAATTTAAGGATGGAGGAGTTACATCAGGATTTAACCCTGACTCAACAAAAAACTTAGCTTGGGAAAATATTGAAGCGTAGTACGGAAATGCAATATGAGATTTTTGCTTTTCAAGTCAAGTCCTGAACAAACAAAAATCTCTTTTATATTTTCAGACGAAATTCTTTCTCACGAAAAGTGATGATAAAGAGATTCGTAGAGACGGTTAGATTTTATTAAGGAAAGAAATAATTAACTTAGTTGTAAACTAACGGTCATCTGGCTGAAGTCACATTTCTAAAATCGCGAAATAGAATTTCTGTAAAAAATCAATTTTGTGTTAATAAAGATTTATTGAAAAGAAGAAATGATTTCTTTAATTTTAATTTTTTTTATTAATATTTAAAAAGAAGAGTTTAAGTCGCGTGGCATAACATAACCGATACACCAACCAAATTACATTGGGACAAGAAGGAATTTGTGGTCACAAAAGCTCTCGGCGATAATCATAATTTCATTGCTCCTCATCTCCGTTCGGCCAGAGCAATTAAAGACTTTAGAATATAAATAAAAGTGTTACAATAATTTTGGTGAGAAGTTGCAAGTCTTGGATTTGACTCAAAAACAGGTCCGAAATAGAGAAATTTACTGACTTGAAAAACAAATGAAAAAATAGAATAAAGAAAACGAAACAAAAATTGAAAACAGTGAGAAAAATAGAAAAAAAAAATTATTAAAAAAATTTGAAAAACAGATTTACTCGAAACGAATCGAATCTTTATACGACCGCAGTGGGCTGCAAAAAACATAAAAAAGTAAGAAGAAGAAGCGTTTCGTGCTAGCAGAAAACCGTAAGCTCATCGGCACAGCTTGGTTTTATGCCTGCTGTAGACCCTTAAAACAGATCAAATTGATCTCCTTTCATATAAACTCAGAATAAATTCTGGGTGTGAATTAAATGAGGCAACAACTCCTATATTAAACCAAGGGTGAAGAAATAAAAGTAGGGATTAGTCTTTAGAACATTTTACCGGGGTAAACTTATATTTGTTCAAGAAGGAATTTATGTGGATTCTCCGGTATATTACAAAGATAAAAAATGTTTCTAATTTGTTATTTCAACACACAACCCATTATATTTTTTGTGACAAGTTTCATGTCTTGGTTTTGACTCAACAACAAGTCCCAAATAGCGAAATTGAGTGATTTGAAAAACAAATGAAAAAATAGAAAAAAAGAAAAGAAATGAAAAATTGAAAAAAATTAGAGAAAAATAGAGAAAAAAATTTATTAAAAAAATTTAAAAAACCAAATTCAATTGAAACGAATCGAAAGTGTATTAGCCCGCAGTGGGCTGAAAATGAAAAAAAGAAGAAGAAGAAGCGTTTCGTGTTAGCAGAACACCTTACGCTCTTCGGTACAGCTTGGTTTTCTGCCTCCTGTAGACGCTTAAAACAGATCAAATTGATCTCCTCTAATATAAACTAAGAATAAATTCTGGGTGGGAAATATATGAGGCAAAAACTCCTATATTACAACAAGGAGGAAGAAATAAAGGTAGAGATTACTACTTAGTATTTTTTACCGGGGTGAATTTATATTTGCTCAAGAAGGAATTAATTTGGATTCTCCGGTATATGGAAAAGCTAAAAATGTTTTTAATTTGTTATTTCATCACGCAACCCATTATATTTTTGGTGAGAAGTTTCAAGTCTTGGTTTTGACAACAACAGGTCCCAAATAGAGAAATTTCCTGACGTGAAAAACAAATGAAATAATAGAATAAAGAAAACGAATAAAAAATTGAAAACAGTGAGAAAAATAGAAAAAAAAATTATTAACAAAATTAAAAAAACAGATTCATTCGAAACGAATCGAACCTTTATATCCCCTCAGTGGGCTGCAAAAAAAATGAAAAAGTGAGAAGAAGAAGAGTTTCGTATTAGCAGAAAACCTTACACTTATCGGTACAGGTTGGTTTTCTGTCTACTAAATTGCTCTCCTCTCAGATAAACTCAGAATAAATTCTCGGTGTGAATTATATGAGGCAAAAAGGCCTATATTACACCAAGGAGGAAGAAATAAAAGTAGAGATTACTCTGCAGGGCTTTTTACCGGGGTAGATTTATATTTGTTCAAGAAAGAATTTATTGGGATTCTCCGGTATATGGCACAGTTAAAAAATGGTTTTAATTTGTCATTTCATCAAACAACCCATTATATTATTGGTGACAAATTTCGAGTTTTGGATTCGACTCATCAACAGGTCTTAAATAGCGAAATTGAGTGACTCGAAAAACAAATGAAAAAATAGAATAATCAAAAGAAATGAAAAATTGAAAAAAATTTGAGAAAAATAGAAAAAAAAATTATTAAAAAAATTTAAAAAAATTTAAAAAACCAAATTCATTTGAAACGAATCGTATCTGTATACGCCCGCAATGGGCTGAAAAAATGAAAAAGTAAGAAGAAGAAGCGTTTCGTATTAGCAGAAAACGTTACACTCATCGGTACAGCTTAGTTTCCTGCCTGCTGTAGTCGCGTGTAAGAGATCAAATTGATCTCCTCTCATATAAACACAGAATAAATTCTGGGTGTGAATTATATGAGGCAAAAATTCCTATATTACAACAAGGAGGAAGAAATTAAGGTAGAGATTACTCTTTAGTATTTTTTACCGGGGTAAATTTATATTTGCTCAAGAAGGAATTAATTTGGATCCTCCGGTATATGGCAAAGCTAAAAAAGTTTTTAATTTATTATTTCATCACACAAGCCATTATATATTGGTGACAAGTATCAAGTCTTAGTTTTGACTCATCAACAGATCCCAAATATCGTATTTGGGTGACTTGAAAAACATATGAAAAAAATGGAATAAAGAAAATAAGTAAAAAATTGAAAATTTTTAGAGAAATAGACAAAAAAATTGTTAAAATTTTTTTTTTTTTAATTTAAAAAACCACATTCATTCAATACAAATCGAACTTGTATACGCCCACAGTGGGCTCAAAAAAGTAAAAGGAAGAAGAAGAAGAAGCGTTTCTTGTTAGCAGAAAACCGTAAACTCATCGGCACAGCTTGGTTTTATGCCTGCTGCAGACCCTTGAAACAGATCAAATTGATCTCCTTTCGTATAAACTCAGAATAAATTCTGGGTGTGAATTATATGAGGCAAAAGCTCCTATATTAAACCAACGGTGAAGAAATAAAAGTAGAGATTACTCTATTGAACATTTTACCGGGGTAAACTTATATTTGTTCAGGAAGGAATTTATGTGGTTTCTCCGGTATATTGCAAAGATAAAAAATGTTTTTAGTTTGTTATTTCATCACACAAACCATTATATTTTTGGTGACAAGTTTACCGATTCCCAAGTCCCGCGAGTGTACTGAATTCAAAAATTTTCGCCTGATCAATCTACTTTGTTTTTTCAGCAAGGCTCTCGAAAAATTAATGAATGACCATATTACCACATCTGTTAACCAAAGAAATTTGGTAACCTGCTGGCAGTCCGGTTTTCGACTAAGGCGTAGCTTTTAGTCTGCGTTACTTAAAGTAGTATCTGATATTTCTGAGGCACTAGACAAAGATCATATGGCCATATTAGTTCTGCCTGACTTTAGTAGGGCATTTGATTCTATCAATCATGACCTGCTCCTCTTCAAACTGCGCCAACACTTCAATTTGTCAATCACAGCTATCAAATTGATAAAAAATTTCCTTTTCTCCAGAACCCAGTCTGTCAAAGTTTATGACATTCTTTCTTTATCTCTAACACTCAGCTGTGGTGAGCCTCAAGGTTCCGTTCTCGGACCACTTCTATTTTCGCTTTACATTAATGAACTACCCACGGAACTTCTTGATGCATCAGTTCATCTGTTTGCTGATGATGTTCAGATATATTTAGATAGGCCAATTGGGCTAACTGAGGACTGTGTTGAGCGGTTAAATGACGACTTGGTTAGAATTGGTGAATGGGCCAAACGTAATCAGCTTATACTCAACCCCAAGAAAACCACTTGTATGCCAGTATATCGAAGAAGCTACGACGTTTCAGACTTATCTCCAATCAAGGTAAACAACACCATCTTACCTTATGTCAGTTCTGTTAAGAATCTTGGCGTTGAGTTAAATAGCTCCCTCACTTGCTGTAATCATATCTCTAATAGGATTAGAAAAATTTACTCCTGTCTGAGAATGTTGAGATTTTCTGGCAACATTTTGTCCCGTCAAATTCGCATGGTACTCTCAAAAGCTCTTATATTACCACATTTCAGTTTTGGAAGTCTAATTTTTCTGAAACTCGATTCACAATGTCAGCGCAAGCTAACAGTAGCTATTAATGACACTGTTCGATTTGTTCGCGGTTTAACCAGAACATCTCATGTGTCACCTTACACTAACTCATACCTAGGTTGTACACTAGATGTGTATCTTATGGAAAGAAGATTAAAAATTTTATATAATTTGGTATATTCTAAGGAGCCTGAATATCTGTATGATCGTATTCAGTTCCTAGGTTCATCACGGCACCGCAACCTTTTATTGCCTAACTTTCGAACTCAAATTGGCGAGCGATCGTTCTTTGTGCAGGTTATACGCGAATGGAATAGTCTACCCACTAGCGCTCAAAGAGCTAGTGCCGCTGATATATTCGGCAGGCTTTTGACTTCGATCCGCTTACCTTGAATTCTATATTTTCCTTGATAGTATAAAGTGGGCGCGCGTTTTTGCTTTGTTACTCTACGTCTCGGTTTTTCTTTTTCTTTAATTTAGCTTTTTCAGTCTATAGTTTTTATTTTAGATTTAGATTTTTCAGTAAGCAATATTCATTTGTTCTTCTTTTTTTCTCATTGTATTTTTATATATATATTCAATATATACTACTTCTTGTATGTATATCTTTCCTTAACATTTGCATTGCTTATCTATTTATGCATTATTAGAGTTAGTTAAATATTCCGACATTGTTAGCCTGAATGTATGTACTACTATAAGATCTTAAAATCTTTTGTCCAAAAATGATAAATAAAGTTAAAGTTAAAGTTTCAAGTCTTGGTTTTGACTCAGCAACAAGTCCCAAATAGCGAAATTGAGTGATTTGAAAAACAAAAGAAAAAGTAGAATAAAGAAAATATATGAAAAAAATGAAATAAATAAATAAAAACAAAAAAAAAATTTATTAATAAATTTTTAAAAAAACCAGGTTCATTGGAGACGAATCGAGACTGTATTAGCCCGCAGTGGGCTGAAAAGGAAAAAAATAAGAAGAAGAAGCGTTTCGTGTTAGCAGAAAACCTTACACTCATCGGTACAGCTTGGTTTTCTGCCTCCTGTAGACGCTTGAAACAGATCAAATTGATCTCCTCTAATATAAACTAAGAATAAATTCTGGGTGTGATTTATATGAGCCAAATACTCCTATATTACAACAAGGAGGAAGAAATAAAGGTAGAGATTACTACTTAGTATTTTTTACCGGGGTGAATTTATATTTGCTCAAGAAGGAATTAATTTGGATTCTCCGGTATATGGCAAAGCTAAAAATGTTTTTAATTTGTTATTTCATCACACAACCCATATATTTTTGGTGACAAGTTTCAAGTCTTGGTTTTGACTCACCAAGAGTTTCCAAATAGCGAAATTGACTGACTTGAAAAACAAATGAAAAAATAGAATAAAGAAAACGAATGAAAAATTGAAAAGAGTTTGAGAAAAATAGAAAAACAATTTATTAAAAAAATTTAAAAAACCAAATTCATTTGAAACAAATCGAAACTGTATACTCCCGCAGTGGGCTGAAAAAAAGAAAAAGGAAGAAGAAGAAGCGTTTCCTGTTAGCAGAAAACCTTACACTCATCGGTACAGCTTGGTTTTCTACCTGCTGTAGACGCTTGAAACAGATCAAATTGATCTTCTTTCATATAAACACAGAATAAATTCTGGGTGTGAATTATATGAGCCAAAAACTCCTATATTACAACAAGGAGGAAGAAATAAAGGTAGAGATTACTCCTTAGTATTTTTTACCGGGGTAAATTTATATTTGCTCAAGAAGGAATTAATTTGGATTCTCCGGTATATGGCAAAGCTAAAAATGTTTTTAATTTGTTATTTTATCACACAACCAATTATATTTTTGGTGACAAGTTAAAAGTCCTGGTTTTGACTCAACAAGAGGCCCCAAATAGCGTGGTTGAGTGACTTGAAAAACAAATGAAAAATATGGCATTAAGAAAATTAGTCAAAAATTGAAAATATTTAGAGTAATAGAAAAAAAAATTGTTAAAAAATTTTTTAAAAAATTTATAAAACCACACTCATTCAAAACGAATCGAACCTGTATACGCCCACAGTGGACTGAAAAAAGAAAAACGAAGAAGAAGAAGAAGAAGAAGCGTTTTGTGTTAGCAGAAGACCATACACTCATCGGTACAGCTTGGTTTTCTCCCTGCTGTAGACGCTTGAAACAGATCAAATTGATCTCCTTTCATATAAATTCAGATTAAATTCTGGGTGTGAAATATATGAGGCAAAAACTCCTATATTACACCCAGGGTGAAGAAATAAAAGTAGAGATTACTCTTTAGAAAATTTTACCGGGGTAAACTTATATTTGTTCAAGAAGGAATTTATGTGGATTCTCCGGGTATATTGCAAAGATAAAAAATGTTTTTAATTTGTTATTTCATCACACAACCCATTATATTTTTGGTAACAAATTTCAAGTCTTGGTTTTGACTCAACAACAAGTCCCAAATAGCGAACTTGTGTGATTTGAAAAACAAATGAAAAAATAGAATAAAGAAAAGAAATGAAAGATTGAAAAAAATTTGAGAAAATAGAGAAAAAAATTTATTAAAAAATTTAAAAAACCAAATTCAATTGACACGAATCGATACTGTATACGCCCGCAGTGGGCTGAAAAAAGGAAAAAGGAAAAGGAAGAAGAAGAAGCGTTTCGTCTTAGCTGAAAACTTTACACAGATCGGTACGATCGAAACAGATGAAATTAATCTCCTCTCATATAAACTCAGAATAAATTCTGGGTTTGAAACAATTGAGGCAAAAAATCCTGTATTACACCAAGGGAGAAGAAATAAAAGTAGAGATTACTATTTAAGATTTTTTATCGGGGTAAACTTATATTTGTTCAAGAAGGAACTTATATGGATTCTCCGGTATATGGCAAAGCTAAAAAATTTTTTAAATTTGTGATTTCATCACAAAACCAATTATATTTTTGGTGACAAGTCTCAAGTCTTGGTTTTGACTCAACAAGAGGCCCCAAATAGCGAAATTGACTGACTTGAAAAACAAATGAATAAATAGAATAAAGAAAACGAATGAAAATTTGAAAAGGGTTTGAGAAAAATAGAAAAAAAATTATTAAAAACATTTAAAAACATTTAAAAAACCAAATTCATTTGAAACGAATCAAAACTGTATGCTCTCCCAGTGGGCTGAAAAAAAGGAAAAAGGAAGAAGAATAAGCGGTTCGTGTTAGCAGAAAACCTTACACTCATCGGTACAGCTTGGTTTTCTGCCTCCTGTAGACGCTTGAAACAGATCAAATTGATCTCCTCTAATATAAACTAAGAATAAATTCTTGGTGTGATTTATATGAGCCAAAAACTCCTATATTACAACAAGGAGGAAGAAATAAAGGTAGAGATTATTACTTAGTATTTTTTAACGGGGTGAATTTATATTTGCTCAAGAAGGAATTAATTTGGATTCTCCGGTATATGGCAAAGCTAAAAATGTTTTTAATTTGTTATTTCATCACACAACCCATATATTTTTGGTGACAAGTTTCAAGTCTTGGTTTTGACTCACCAAGAGTTCCCAAATAGCGAAATTGACTGACTTGAAAAACAAATGAAAAAATAGAATAAAGAAAACGAATGAAAAATTGAAAAGAGTTTGAGAAAAATAGAAAAACAATTTATTAAAAAAATTTAAAAAACCAAATTCATTTGAAACAAATCGAAACTGTATACTCCCGCAGTGGGCTGAAAAAAAGAAAAAGGAAGAAGAAGAAGCGTTTCCTGTTAGCAGAAAACCTTACACTCATCGGTACAGCTTGGTTTTCTACCTGCTGTAGACGCTTGAAACAGATCAAATTGATCTCCTTTCATATAAACACAGAATAAATTCTGGGTGTGAATTATATGAGCCAAAAACTCCTATATTACAACAAGGAGGAAGAAATAAAGGTAGAGATTACTCCTTAGTATTTTTTACCGGGGTAAATTTATATTTGCTCAAGAAGGAATTAATTTGGATTCTCCGGTATATGGCAAAGCTAAAAATGTTTTTAATTTGTTATTTTATCACACAACCAATTATATTTTTGGTGACAAGTTAAAAGTCCTGGTTTTGACTCAACAAGAGGCCCCAAATAGCGAAATTGACTGACTTGAAAAACAAATGAAAAAATAGAATAAAGAAAACGAATGAAAAATAGAAAAGAGTTTGAGAAAAATAGAAAAACAATTTATTAAAAAAAAATTAAAAAACCAAATTCATTTGAAACAAATCGAAACTGTATACTCCCGCAGTGGGCTGAAAAAAAGAAAAAGGAAGAAGAAGAAGCGTTTCCTGTTAGCAGAAAACCTTACACTCATCGGTACAGCTTGGTTTTCTACCTGCTGTAGACGCTTGAAACAGATCAAATTGATCTCCTTTCATATAAACACAGAATAAATACTGGGTGTGAATTATATGAGCCAAAAACTCGTATATTACAACAAGGAGGAAGAAATAAAGGTAGAGATTACTCCTTAGTATTTTTTACCGGGGTAAATTTATATTTGCTCAAGAAGGAATTAATTTGGATTCTCCGGTATATGGCAAAGCTAAAAATGTTTTTAATTTGTTATTTTATCACACAACCAATTATATTTTTGGTGAGAAGTTTCAAGTCTTGGTTTTGACTCAACAAGAGTTCCCAAATAGCGAAATTGACTGACTTGAAAAAAAAAAAATGAAAAAACAGAATAAAGAAAACGAATGAAAAATTGAAAAGAGTTTGGGAAAAATAGAAAAAAAATTTATTAAAAAAATTTAAAAAACCAAATTCATTTGAAACAAATCGAAACTGTATACTCCCGCAGTGGACTGAAAAAAAGAAAAAGGAAGAAGAAGAAGCGTTTGCTGTTAGCAGAAAACCTTACACTCATCGGTACAGCTTGGTTTTCTACATGCTGTAGACGCTTGAAACAGATCAAATTGATCTCCTTTCATATAAACACAGAATAAATTCTGGGTGTGAATTATATGAGCCAAAAACTCCTATATTACAACAAGGAGGAAGAAATAAAGGTAGAGATTACTCCTTAGTATTTTTTACCGGGGTAAATTTATATTTGCTCAAGAAGGAATTAATTTGGATTCTCCGGTATATGGCAAAGCTAAAAATGTTTTTAATTTGTTATTTTATCACACAACCAATTATATTTTTGGTGACAAGTTAAAAGTCCTGGTTTTGGCTCAACAAGAAGCCCCAAATAGCGTGATTGAGTGACTTGAAAAACAAATGAAAAATATGGCATTAAGAAAATTAGTCAAAAATTGAAAATATTTAGAGAAATAGAAAAAAAGAAAAACGAAGAAGAAGAAGCGTTTTGTGTTAGCAGAAGACCATTCACTCATCGGTACAGCTTGGTTTTCTCCCTGCTGTAGACGCTTGAAACAGATCAAATTGATCTCCTTTCATATAAATTCAGATTAAATTCTGGGTGTGAAATATATGAGGCAAAAACTCCTATATTACACCCAGGGTGAAGAAATAAAAGTAGAGATTACTCTTTAGAAAATTTTACCGGGGTAAACTTATATTTGTTCAAGAAGGAATTTATGTGGATTCTCCGGGTATATTGCAAAGATAAAAAATGTTTTTAATTTGTTATTTCATCGCACAACCCATTATATTTTTGGTAACAAATTTCAAGTCTTGGTTTTGACTCAACAACAAGTCCCAAATAGCGAACTTGAGTGATTTGAAAAACAAATGAAAAAATAGAATAAAGAAAAGAAATGAAAGATTGAAAAAAATTTGAGAAAAATAAAGAAAAAAATTTATTAAAAAATTTAAAAAACCAAATTCAATTGACACGAATCGATACTGTATACGCCCGCAGTGAGCTGAAAAAAGGAAAAAGGAAAAGGAAGAAGAAGAAGCGCTTCGTCTTAGCTGAAAACTTTACATAGATCGGTACGATCGAAACAGATGAAATTAATCTCCTCTCATATAAACTCAGAATAAATTCCGGGTTTGAAACAATTGAGGCAAAAAATCCTGTATTACACCAAGGGGGAAGAAATAAAAGTAGAGATTACTACTTAAGATTTTTTATCGGGGTAAACTTATATTTGTTCAAGAAGGAACTTATATGGATTCTCCGGTATATGGCAAAGCTAAAAAATATTTTAAATTTGTGATTTTATCACAAAACCAATTATATTTTTGGAGACAAGTCTCAAGTTTTGGTTTTGACTCAACAAGAGGCCCCAAATAGGGAAATTGACTGACTTGAAAAACAAATGAATAAATAGAATAAAGAAAACGAATGAAAATTTGAAAAGGGTTTGAGAAAAATAGAAAAAAAAATTTATTAAAAAAATTTAAAAAACCAAATTCATTTGAAACGAATCGAAACTGTATACTCTCCCAGTGGGCTGAAAAAAAGGAAAAAGGAAGAAGAATAAGCGGTTCGTGTTAACAGAAAACCTTACACTCATCGGTACAGCTTGGTTTACTGCCTGCTGTAGACGCGTGACACCAACCAAACTGATCTCCTTTCATATAAACTCAGAATAATTTGTGGGTTTGAATTATATGAGGCAAAAACTCCTATATTACAACAAAGAGGAAGAAATAAAGGTAGAGATTACTCCTTAGTATTTTTTACCGGGGTGAATTTATATTTGCTCAAGAAGGAATTAATTTGGATTCTCCGGTATATGGCAAAGCTAAAAATGTTTTTAATTTGTTATTTCAGCACACAACCCATTATATTTTTGGTGAGAAGTTTCAAGTCTTGGTTTTGACTCAACAAGAGTTCCCAAATAGCGAAATTGACTGACTTGAAAAAAAAAAATGAAAAAACAGAATAAAGAAAACGAATGAAAAATTGAAAAGAGTTTGAGAAAAATAGAAAAAAAATTTATTAAAAAAATTCAAAAAACCAAATTCATTTGAAACAAATCGAAACTGTATACTCCCGCAGTGGGCTGAAAATAAGAATAAGGAAGAAGAAGAAGCGTTTCGTGTTAGAAGAAAACCTTACACTCATCGGTACAGCTTGGTTTTCTGCCTGCTGTAGACGCTTGAAACAGATCAAATTGATCACCATTCATGTAAACACAGAATAAATTCTGGGTGTGAATTATATGAGCCAAAAACTCCTATATTACAACAAGGAGGAAGAAATAAAGGTAGAGATTACTCCTTAGTAATTTTTACCGGGGTGAATTTATATTTGCTCAAGAAGGAATTAATTTGGATTCTCCGGTATATGGCAAAGCTAAAAATGTTTTTAATTTGTTATTTCATCACACAACCCATTATATTTTTGGTGAGAAGTTTCAAGTCTTGGTTTTGACTCAACAAGAGTTCCCAAATAGCGAAATTGACTGACGTGAAAAAAAAAATGAAAAAACAGAATAAAGAAAACGAATGAAAAATTGAAAACAGTTTGAGAAAAATAGAAAAACAATTTATTAAAAAAATTTAAAAAAACAAATTCATTTGAAACAAATCGAAACTGTATACTCCCGCAGTGGGCTGAAAAAAAGAAAAAGGAAGAAGAAGAAGCGTTTCGTGTTATCAGAAAACCTTACACTCATCGGTACAGCTTCGTTTTCTGCCTGCTGTAGACGCTTGAAACAGATCAAATTGATCACCTTTCATATAAACACAGAATAAATTCTGGGTGTGAATTATATGAGCCAAAGACTCCTGTATTACAACAAGGAGGAAGAAATAAAGGTAGAGATTACTCCTTAGTACTTTTTACCGGGGTGAATTTATATTTGCTCAAGAAGGAATTAATTTGGATTCTCCGGTATATGGCAAAGCTAAAAATGTTTTTAATTTGTTATTTCATCACACAACCCATTATATTTTTGGTGAGAAGTTTCAAGTCTTGGTTTTAACTCAACAACAGTTCCCAAATCGCGAAATTGACTGACTTGAAAAAAAAAATGAAAAAACAGAATAAAGAAAACGAATGAAAAATTGAAAAGGATTTGAGAAAAATAGAAAAACAATTTATTACAAAAATTTAAAAAACCAAATTCATTTGAAACAAATCGAAACTGTATACTCCCGCAGTGGGCTGAAAAAAAGGAAAAGGAAGAAGAAGAAGAAGCGTTTCGTATTAGCAGAAAGCCTTACACTCATCGGTACAGCTTGGTTTTCTGCCTGCTGTAGACGCGTGACACAAATCAAATTGATCTCCTTTCATATAAACTCAGAATAAATTGTGGTTTTGAATTATATGAGGCAAAAAGTCCTATATTACAACAAGGAGGAAGAAATAAAGGTAGAGATTACTCCTTAGTATTTTTTACCTGGGTAAATTTATATTTGCTCAAGAAGGAATTAATTTGTGTTCTCCGGTATATGGCAAAGCTAAAAATGTTTTTAATTTGTTATTTCAACACATAACCCGTTATATTTTTGGTGAGAAGTTTCAAGTCTTGGTTTTGACTCAACAACAGGCACCAAATAGAGAAATTTACTGACTTGAAAAAAAAAAAAAATGAAAAAATAGAATAAAGAAAACGAATGAAAAATTTCAGAGAAAAATAGAAAAAAAAATTATTAAAAAATTTTTAAAAACAGATACATTCGAAACGAATCGAACCTTTATTCGCCCGCAGTGGGCTGCAAAAATATTGAAAGAAGGTGTTCGTATTAGCAGAGAACCTTACACTCATCGGTACAGCTTGGTTTTCTGCCTGCTGTAGACGCTTGAAACAGCTCAAGTTGATCTCCTCTCATATATACACAGAATAAATTCGGGGTGTGAATTATATGAGGCAAAAACTCCTATGTTACAACAAGGGGGAAAAAATTAAGGTAGGGATTACTCTTTAGTATTTTTTACCGGGGTATATTTATATTTGCTCAAGAAGGAATTGATTTGGGTTCTCCGGCATATGGCAAAGCTAAAAATGTTTTTAATTTGTTATTTTTGTCACACAACCCATATATTTTTTGTGACAAGTTTCAAGTCTTGGTTTTGACTCAACAAGAGGCCCCAAATAGCAAAATTGACTGACTTGAAAAACAAATGAAAAAATAGAATAAAGAAAACGAATGAAAAATAGAAAAGAGTTTGAGAAAAATAGAAAAACAATTTATTAAAAAAAATTAAAAAACCAAATTCATTTGAAACAAATCGAAACTGTATACTCCCGCAGTGGGCTGAAAAAAAGAAAAAGGAAGAAGAAGAAGCGTTTCGTGTTAGCAGAAAACCTTACACTCATCGATACAGCTTGGTTTTCTGCCTGCTGTAGACGCTTGAAACAGATCAATTTGATCACCTTTCATATAAACACAGAATAAATTCTGGGTGTGAATTATATGAGCCAAAAACTCCTGTATTACAACAAGGAGGAAGAAATAAAGGTAGAGATTACTCCTTAGTATTTTTTACCGGGGTGAATTTATATTTCCTCAAGAAGGAATTAATTTGGATTCTCCGGTATATGGCAAAGCTAAAAATGTTTTTAATTTGTTATTTCATCACACAACCCATTATATTTTTGGTGAGAAGTTTCAAGTCTTGGTTTTGACTCAACAAGAGTTCCCAAATAGCGAAATTGACTGACTTGAAAAAAAAATGAAAAAACAGAATAAAGAAAACGAATGAAAAATTGAAAAGGGTTTGAGAAAAATAGAAAAACAATTTATAAAAAAAATTTAAAAAACCAAATTCATTTGAAACAAATCGAAACTGTATACTCCCGCAGTGGGCTGAAAAAAAGGAAAAGGAAGAAGAAGAAGCGTTTCGTATTAGCAGAAAACCTTACACTCATCGGTACAGCTTGGTTTTCTGCCTGCTGTAGACGCGTGACACAAATCAAATTGATCTCCTTTCATATAAACTCAGAATAAATTGTGGGTTTGAATTATATGAGGCAAAAACTCCTATATTACAACAAGGAGGAAGAAATAAAGGTAGACATTACTCCTTAGTATTTTTTACCGGGGTAAATTTATATTTGCTCAAGAAGGAATTAATTTGTATTCTCCGGCATATGGCAAAGCTAAAAATGTTTTAATTTGTTATTTCATCACACAACCCGTTATATTTTTGGTGAGAAGTTTCAAGTCTTGGTTTTGACTCCACAACAGGTCCCTAATAGAGAAATTTACTGACTTGAAAAACAAATGAAAAAATAGAATAAAGAAAACGAATGAAAAATTGTAAACAGTGAGAAAAATAGAAAAAAAAATTATTAAAAAATTTTGAAAACAGATTCATTCGAAACGAATCGAACCTTTATACGCCCGCAGTGGGCTGCAAAAACAATGAAAAAGTAAGAAGAAGAAGGGGTTCGTATTAGCAGAAATCCCTACACTCATCGGTACAGTTTGGTTTTCTGCCTGCTGTAGACGCTTGAAACAGATCAAGATGATCTCCTCTCATATAAACACAGAATAAATTCGGGGTGTGAATTATATGAGGCAAAAACTCCTATATTACAACAAGGAGGAAAAAATTAAGGTAGGGATTACTCTTTAGTATTTTTTACCGGGGTATATTTATATTTGCTTAAGAAGGAACTAATTTGGATTCTCCGGTATATAGCAAAGTTAAAAAATGTTTTTAATTTGTTATATCAGCACACAACCCATATATTTTTGGTGACAAGTTTCAAGTCTTGGTTTTGACTCAAAAAGAGGTCCCAAATAGCGAAATTGACTGACTTCAAAAACAAATGAAAAAATAGAATAAAGAAAACGAATGAAAACTTGAAAAGAGTTTGAGAAAAATAGAAAAAACAATTTATTAAGAAAATTTAAAAAAACAAATTCAATTGAAAAGAATCGATACTGTATTCGCCCGCAGTGGGCTGAAAAAAGAAAAAAGGAAAAGGAATAAGAAGAAGCGTTTCGTCTTAGCAGAAAACTTTACGCACATCGGTACGATTGAAACAGATGAAATTAATCTCCTCTCATATAAATTCAGAATAAATCCTGGGTGTAAAATATAAGAGGCAAAGACTCCTATATTACAACAAGGAGGAAGAAATTAAGGTAGAGATTACTTTATAGTATTTTTTACCGGGGTATATTTATATTTGCTCGAGAAGGAATTAATTTGGATTCTCCGGGATATGGCATAGCTAAAAAAGCTTTTAATTTATTATTTCATCACACAACCCATTATATTATTGGTGACAAATTTCAAGTCTTGGTTTTGACTCAACAACAAGTCCCATATAGCGAAATTGAGTGACTCGAAAAACAAGAGAAAAAATAGAATAAACGAAACAAATGAAAAAATGAAAATTTTTTTAGAAAAATAGAAAACAAAAATTTATTAAAAAAATTTAAAAAACCAAATGCATTTGAAACAAATCGAATCTGTACGCGCGCAATGGGCTGAAAAAATGAAAAAGTAAGAAGAACAAGCGTTTCGTATTAGCAGAAAACCTTACACTCAGCGGTACAGCTTGGTTTTCTGCCTGTTATAGACGTTTGAAACAGATAAAATTGATCTCCTCTCATATAAACACAGAATAAATTCTGTGTGTGATTTATATGAGCCAAAAACTGCTATATTACAACAAGGAGGAAGAAATATAGGTAGAGCTTACTCGTTAGTATTTTTTACCGGGGTAAATTTATATTTGCTCAAGAAGGATTTAATTTGGATTCTCCGGTATATGGCAAAGCTAAAAAAGTTTTTAATTTATTATTTCATCACACAACCCATTATATATTTGGTGACAAGTATCAAGTCTTGGTTTTGAGTCATCAACAGATCCCAAATAGCGTAATTGAGTGACTTGAAAAACAAATTAAAAAAATGGAATAAAGAAAATAAGTAAAAAATTGAAAAATTTTAGAGAAATAGACAAAAAAATTGTTAAAAAATTTTTTTTTAAAAAATTTAAAAAACCACATTCATTCAAAACGAATCGAACTTGTATACGCCCACAGTGAGCTCAAAAAAGAAAAAGGAAGAAGAAAAAGCGTTTCGTGTTAGCAGAAAACCGTAAACTCATCGGCACAGCTTGGTTTTATGCCTGCTGTAGACCCTTGAAACAGATCAAATTGATCTCCTTTCATATAAACTCAAAATAAATTCTGGGTGTGAATTATATGAGGCAAAACTCCTATATTAAACCAAGGGTGAAGAAATGGAAGTAGAAATTACTCTTTAGAATATTTTACCGGGGTAAACATATATTTGTTCAAGAAGGAATTTACGCGGCTTATCCGGTATATTGCAAACATAAAAAATGTTTTTCATTTGTTCTTTCATCACACAATCCATTATATTTTTGGTGAGAAGATTCAAGTCTTGGTTTTGACTCAACAACAGGTCCCAAATAGAGAAATTTACTGACTTGAAAAACAAATGAAAAAATAACATAAAGAAAACGAATGAAAAATTGAAAACAGTGAGAAAAATAGAAAAAAAAAATTATTAAAAAATTTTAAAAACAGATTCATTCGAAACGAATCGAACCTTTATACGCCCGCAGTGTGCTGCAAAAAAAATGAAAAAGTAAGAAGAAGAAGGGGTTCGTATTAGCAGAAAACCTTACAGTCATCGGTACAGCTTGGTTTTCTGCCTGCTGTAGACGCTTGAAAGAGATCAAGTTGATCTCCTCTCATATAAACACACAATAAATTCGGGTGTAAATCATATGAGGCAAAAACTCCTATATTACAACAAGGAGGAAAAAATTAAGGTAGGGATTACTCTTTAGTATTTTTTGCCGGGGTGTATTTATATTTGCTCAACAAGGAATTTATTTGGATTCTCCGGTATATGGCAAAGCTAGAAAAGTTTTTAATTTGTTATTTCATCACACAACCCATTATATTTTTGGTGACAAGTTTCAAGTCTTGGTTTTGACTCAACAACAGGTCCCAAATAGCGAAATTGACTGACTTGAAAATCAAATGAAAAAACAGAATAAACAAAACGACTGAAAATTTGAAGAGTGTTTGAGAAAAATATAAAAAACTAGTTATTAAAAAAATTTAAAATAATTTAAAAAACCAAATTCATATGAAACGAATCGAAAGCGTATACTGCCGCAGTGGGATGAAAAAAAGAAAAAGGAAGAACAAGAAGCGTTTCGTGTTAGCAGAAAACCTTACACTCATCGGTACAGCTTGGTTTTCTGCCTGCTGTAGACGCGTGACACCAATCAGCTTGATCTCGTTTCATATAAACTCAGAATAAATTGTGGGTTTCAATAATATGAGGCAAAAACTCCTATATTACAACAAGGAGGAAGAAATAAAGGTAAAGATTACTCCTTAATATTTTTTACCGGGGTAAATTTATATTTGCTCAAGAAGGAATTAACTTGGATTCTCCGGTATATGGCAAAGCTAAACGAGTTTTTAATTTGTTATTTCATCACACAACCAATTATATTTTTGGTGATAAGTTTCAAGTCTTGGTTTTGACTCAACAAAAGGTCCCAAATAGCGAAATTGACTGACTTGAAAAACAAATGAAAAAACAGAATAAAGAAAACGACTGAAAATTTGAAAAGTGTTTGAGGAAAATAGAAAAAACAATTTATTAAAAAAATTTAAAAAAAACTTAAAAACCAAATTCATTTGAAAAGAATCAAAACTGTATAGCCCCCCAGGGGGCTGAAGAAAAGATAAAGGAAGAAGAAGAAGCGTTTCGTATTAGCAGAAAACCTTACACTCATCGGTACAGCTTGGTTTTCTGCATGCTGTAGACGCGTGACACCAATAAAATTGATCTCCTTTCATATAAATTCAGAATAACTTGTGGGTTTGAATTATATGAGGCAAAAACTCCTATATTACAACAAGGAGGAAGAAATAAAGGTAGACATTACTCCTTAGTATTTTTTACCGGGGTAAGTTTATATTTGCTCAAGAAGGAATTAATTTGTATTATCCGGCATATGGCAAAGCTAAAAATGTTTTAATTTGTTATTTCATCACACAACCCGTTATATTTTTGGTGAGAAGTTTCAAGTCTTGGTTTTGACTCCACAACAGGTCCCTAATAGAGAAATTTACTGACTTGAAAAACAAATGAAAAAATAGAATAAAGAAAACGAATGAAAAATTGTAAACAGTGAGAAAAATAGAAGAAAAAAAATTATTAAAAAATTTTGAAAACAGATTCATTCGAAACGAATCGAACCTTTATACGCCCGCAGAGGGCTGCAAAAAAAATGAAAAAGTAAGAAGAAGAAGGGGTTCGTATTAGCAGAAATCCCTACACTCATCGGTACAGTTTGGTTTTCTGCCTGCTGTAGACGCTTGAAACAGATCAAGTTGATCTCCTCTCATATAAACACAGAATAAATTCGGGGTGTGAATTATATGAGGCAAAAACTCCTATATTACAACAAGGAGGAAAAAATTAAGGTAGGGATTACTCTTTAGTATTTTTTACCGGGGTATATTTATATTTGCTTAAGAAGGAACTAATTTGGATTCTCCGGTATATAGCAAAGCTAAAAATGTTTTTAATTTGTTATTTCATCACACAACCCATATATTTTTGGTGACAAGTTTCAAGTCTTGGTTTTGACTCAAAAAGAGGTCCCAAATAGCGAAATTGACTGACTTCAAAAACAAATGAAAAAATAGAATAAAGAAAACGAATGAAAACTTGAAAAGAGTTTGAGAAAAATAGAAAAAACAATTTATTAAAAAAATTTAAAAAAACAAATTCAATTGAAAAGAATCGATACTGTATTCGCCCGCAGTGGGCTGAAAAAAGAAAAAAGGAGAAGGAACAAGAAGAAGCGTTTCGTCTTAGCAGAAAACTTTACGCGCATCGGTACGATTGAAACAGATGAAATTAATCTCCTCTCATATAAATTCAGAATAAATCCTGGGTGTAAAATATAAGAGGCAAAGACTCCTATATTACAACAAGGAGGAAGAAATTAAGGTAGAGATTACTTTATAGTATTTTTTACCGGGGTATATTTATATTTGCTAGAGAAGGAATTAATTTGGATTCTCCGGGATATGGCATAGCTAAAAAAGTTTTTAATTTATTATTTCATCACACAACCCATTATATTATTGGTGACAAATTTCAAGTCTTGGTTTTGACTCAACAACAAGTCCCATATAGCGAAATTGAGTGACTCGAAAAACAAGAGAAAAAATAGAATAAACGAAACAAATGAAAAAATGAAAATTTTTTTAGAAAAATAGAAAACAAAAATTTATTAAAAAAATTTAAAAAACCAAATGCATTTGAAACAAATCGAATCTGTACGCGCGCAATGGGCTGAAAAAATTAAAAAGTAAGAAGAACAAGCGTTTCGTATTAGCAGAAAACCTTACACTCAGCGGTACAGCTTGGTTTTCTGCCTGCTATAGACGTTTGAAACAGATAAAATTGATCTCCTCTCATATAAACACAGAATAAATTCTGTGTGTGATTTATATGAGCCAAAAACTGCTATATTACAACAAGGAGGAAGAAATATAGGTAGAGCTTACTCCTTAGTATTTTTTACCGGGGTAAATTTATATTTGCTCAAGAAGGATTTAATTTGGATTCTCCGGTATATGGCAAAGCTAAAAAAGTTTTTAATTTATTATTTCATCACACAACCCATTATATATTTGGTGACAAGTATCAAGTCTTGGTTTTGACTCATCAACAGATCCCAAATAGCGTAATTGAGTGACTTGAAAAACAAATTAAAAAAATGGAATAAAGAAAATAAGTAAAAAATTGAAAAATTTTAGAGAAATAGACAAAAAATTTGTTAAAAATTTTTTTAAAAAAATTTAAAAAACCACATTCATTCAAAACAAATCGAACTTGTATACGCCCACAGTGAGCTCAAAAAAGAAAAAGGAAGAAGAAAAAGCGTTTCGTGTTAGCAGAAAACCGTAAACTCATCGGCACAGCTTGGTTTTATGCCTGCTGTAGACCCTTGAAACAGATCAAATTGATCTCCTTTCATATAAACTCAAAATAAATTCTGGGTGTGAATTATATGAGGCAAAACTCCTATATTAAACCAAGGGTGAAGAAATGGAAGTAGAAATTACTCTTTAGAATATTTTACCGGGGTAAACATATATTTGTTCAAGAAGGAATTTACGCGGCTTATCCGGTATATTGCAAACATAAAAAATGTTTTTCATTTGTTCTTTCATCACACAATCCATTATATTTTTGGTGAGAAGATTCAAGTCTTGGTTTTGACTCAACAACAGGTCCCAAATAGAGAAATTTACTGACTTGAAAAACAAATGAAAAAATAACATAAAGAAAACGAATGAAAAATTGAAAACAGTGAGAAAAATAGAAAAAAAAATTTATTCAAAAAACTTAAAAAACAGATTCATTCTGTTATATACCTAATATATAATATAATATATAAAATATAATAAAAAACCTGAAAAAAGGGGAAGAAAACAAAAATCATATTCATTAATTTTTTCACCTAAGCTAACCATGCTTAAAACATGGTTGGCTTATCTCTTAAATCTATGAAGAAAATTGCATCAGCAATTTTCTTCACATTCCACATAATTTATAAAATTTTTCTCATAAAACAACTTGGGAAAAACAAAAGTTTCAGTTTACAACCCAAGTCGTTTTACTTAAAAATTTTCACGACAAATTTTGCATTCAGCAAAATTTGTCATTTCAACAATTTAATTAAAAAAAATAAATCAAAAAGCAAATCGTACCTTCAGTACAATTTGCCGTGAAAAAATTCAATATGTATGTACATACGTACATACATATTGTGTAAAAGCTTTCACGATAAGAAACTCGCGCCGCATAAATGCATTGTATGTATATGCGCGCCGCGATTTCAAACGGTGGCTGATGTTTTAAAAAGTGTAAGATTACATTTTTGCAGCCATCGTTCAACGCGAATAATTCTGGACATGTTCAAACATGTCCAGAGTTAAAAAAGTTAAATTTTCTCAGGATAAGAAAATGCAATTTAGCATTTTCTATCCTGAACGACGGCTCTTGATCACGATGAATGTGATCAAGAGTTGAGTTGGTTTTTTGGTATGTTGGCGGGCGGTCTCGAGTCGTTGAGTTTTAAAAAAGAGTAGAGTTGTTTTTTTTTGTAGAAAAAGTGGTTAACAAACGGGTTAAAAAACGGAAGTGTAGGCGCGAACAAAAAAAAATTATAAAAAGTTAACGTTCTAATTTTTAGAAAAAAGAAATAAGTTTGTGTTCTGATAAAAGACGAATAAGTGTTCCGCCTTCGAATAATTAAACTAAATAGCTTTACGTTCTTTTCGAGTAATTAGAGGCATAAGTTTGTATTTGGAGTTTAAGTCATAAGAGAGAAATAAGTGTATGTTTCGCTATCGAGTAATTAGAGAAATAAGTTTGTGTTTTGATTTTTAGTAATAAAAAGAAATAAGTTTGTGTTCTGATGTTTTGGATACTTAATCATACCCAGACAACACTTCGGTAAGCAACTTAATATATATATATATATATATAACAATTGGCGCAGCCGGTAGGATCAAGGAAGCTTGCTCAGAGTTAAAAGATCGTAAACGCTTGAAAAGCCTTGATCCTGCAAGAATCTACGGGGAACCTGTGACACTAGCCACATTATACGGCCACGTCACCCCCAACGCTCGGGGTAGATATCATCTATAGGCGTCTCTGCTCCAGGCGAGCAAGCGTTCACCCCAGTGAGTGAAAAAAGAAACATCAGCAAGGGACTTTACCAGAAGCTCTTTCCCAGCACCGAGAAGAAGTCAGGACAACGGACACCCATTCAAAACCGAGAAGGAGGAAAACGAAGAGAGCCCCACTCAGCAACTAACTCCAGAAGGAAGATATCATCGTTCCTGGGTTGAAGGGGATTTCGAAGAAGGTTTTAAGCCCCCGTTTCAACCATATCCAGGGGAAATAAGCAGGCCTAGGGCCCCCCGGCAGCAAACAGAAGCACCGGAAATTGTAACTTCGTTCCAGGATTGAAAGGGATCTCGAAGTCGGCAAAAACCCCCTTTCAATCTCAGCCAAGGGAAATAAGACGGCAGGAGCCCCCCTAGTAGCAAGAAACATTCCAGAAGGGAATACTCCAAGAAGGCTGGAAGCCCCCCTTTTGAACAACGCGGGACGCATATGTCAGGAGAAAACTCGACACCGGCACCTGAGACAGGCACGAGATTAAACTCCATACCTTCATCCGACGCGGAGAAATCCCCAGGTGGAAATCTTCATCACCTGCGGAAAGGTACAGACAACGCCCCAGAAGACAACCCAACACAATCAACTAGCCAGAAACCAGACCCATCACAGCAAGAAAGAAAAGAAGTTCGCCTTCGAAGCGGCACCGTTTTAACAGGGCCCACAGTTGTATCTAAAGTAAGTCTAGATAAGTTTTTAGATAAGTTGTTAGAAAAGGCACGTGAATCCGATAAGCTCACTGTCACGCACTGCGACGCTCTTGACCATAGATTAAGTCAAGGCAGAGAGCAGAGGCTGACAAAAATCGAAAAATTTAAAAAAGATACAGAGCGATTCAAACAGGAGCTTATCGAATTTGCCGGGCTTTCACGTTCACTAGGTTTAGATAAGAGCTGAGCCAGTGTAGTTGTAAGCGCTGAAAGTGACAGTGATATTAGTGGTGACGAAGCGGACCAAACAACCGCCGAAAGTCTCCTTAGTGGCTGGCTAGAAGTATCCTTCACGGATTCTAGTCCAGAAACCAGCCCTGAAACCCGACAAAGCACAAGTAGACTACCCTACAAAAGTTTAAATAAAAAGATAATCACAATGGTAGATTATGCGAAGGTGGCCAAGCTCACGGCACAACCAGTTCCTCTGTTTTCGGGTGAAAATACCCCACAGCTAGGTCGTGAGCTACAAACATTTATTGGCTGTTGCAAACAGGCCCTACACTGTTTAAGTGAGGAAGAAAAACCAGCCTTCCTACATATCTTGCCCACAAGACTTCGTGGCGATGCTTATCAGCTGTTTGCTTCGGACGTTCCAACTACTTTTAGTGAGGTGGAGGAACGTCTGAACAGAACCTACCTACCACGAGAATCGTACCAGGAGTTGGTCAACAAATTGATCACAATGAGGCAAAACCCGTTGGAAACTCTCACTGCCTTCACAACAAGAGTGAAGAAGTTGTTGATGCTTTGCAACGGGGCAGCGCTACTGAAGTACGGAGCAACGGCAGCCCCAGCTGTGAAGACGCAGTTGGCGGACTTCGCCAAGAATGCCCTCAAAAGTGGAGTGAACAATCCCCACCTATGCCAGTACCTCCTCACTCTGGTAGAAAATGATCTAGAGCAGCTGATACAAAAGGCTCTAGACATGGAAAAGCTACAAGCAGGCACAGTTTTCGTCCAAACGCCGCTAACGCAACAGTCATATCCAATGGCACCAATAGACCCTAGTCTTCGAGTTCGGGCTCTCAGCCGAACCCCTTAAAATCAAGCACCACAGCCACCCATGTATGCATCACCACGAGCACAAGAGCCCCGAAAGTTTAATCCCCCATACGTACATGCTCAACCACTACGCCCGCCATTTCCACGAAGGGATTCTAGACAACCGGATACACAGAATCTGGTACAAAACATCACCTGTAATTTCTGCCAGAAGCGGGGACACACCTACACGGAGTGTCTAAAACGCAAAAACACCCCCTTCTGCACTAACTGTAGAAGTTACGGGCATGACATTCGCGACTGTCGAAACAACCAAACACAGTCTGCAAATCGTTTCACACGAGGGTCGCCTAACAATCAACCACAGTCAGAGCCGAACAATACAAAAGGCCCCAGAGTCTTTAAGATAAGACAAAAATGTGATTTTTGTGGGCGCCGTGGACATAAGATCGACGAATGTCGGCAAAAGCAAAAGTGGGAGGATAAAAAACAGGGAAACGACAAAGAGTCGACCCAAAACTCCCCGGCTCGACTATAAACCCTACCAGCAATAAACAAGGGTCTTCTCAGCCGCCCAACTTCAGTGTGCCCACCGCCAGACTTCCTCTAGACATAGGTCTAAATGGTCAGGCCCAGCTAATAGTGGACACCGGCGCTGAGATTAGTATAATTAAGAAAAAAGCTCTCAAATCTCGCGAGCTAATAAACCCCAACAAAAAACTAACGCTTCAAAGCCCCTTTGGTACCGGAAAAACCTTAGGAAGTTGCCAAGGAAACTTCATGCTAAAAAACAAATTGCCTTGCAACTTTCAGGTGGTAAAAAACATCCCAGGTATTTCCGACGACGGCTTGCTAGGAAATGATTTCCTAGCCAAAAAATGTAATGTTGAGGGACCCAACAGGGTTCTGCGATTTCCTCGCACGGAAACCAATCCAGAAGAGTTTGCTGTTCCATTAGAAACCGCATCGGACAACCCGTGTTCACAAAACACAGTCAACAAAGAGACACTGGTAGAAGATATTAAACCCGAAGGAGATACACCTTCTACCCGAAGTGTTCTCAATGCTTCTCTGTCAGAGGAAGTCGGCTGTGATAAACAAGAACGCGATAAGGGTGAATTGATTAAAAAAAAATCTGGCTTGTAAGACTGGCCAGCATCAGGTAAATTTAAATGAACCTGTGTGCATACCAGCAAGGTCTCAGATCGTAGTCAAAGTTCCGTTGCAGTTGCAGGAAGAAATGCTCAGTCTGTCAAAAGAAATAGACGACGGAGTCTTCTTAGCCAACAGCTTACTCTCAGCTGGGTTAAAGGCAGTCCCTATAGGAATCCTCAACACACGCAGTTCACAAGTAGTCCTAAACAGCGTGAACCTAAGTCTGGTTCCCATTAAAGACTACACTGTCGTCCCCATCAAACGAGAGCCAGATAAAGATATTGCAACAGCCCATCCCTTGAATACCATGAGTCGAAATGACGGCGATGGTGAGCATCAAAATATAAGTAGATCTAAGATTAAGAAAATAGGGCACAAGAGCCCCAGCCAACTAAGCGGTCATAAGAAACTGCTCCAAGACGCTTGCGGGTCCCTCATGAAAACCCCAACGTCAGGCGCTGGCCAGCACACAAACGGTCTGCCGATAGCAACTCCCGCAGATCCATCTGACCCAGCGCCTCTCATATATAAAACATGTAGGTTAAGAGTTAAAATAAGTAATACAAAATCAAGAAGATTAGATTTAAGAAAAATAAAAATAGGGCAATAAGCGCTGAACAGACGGCCACCCTACAACATATAAAGTACTTGTTCCCAAATGATGCCGAACAAGAAGACACCAGTATTCAGCCCCGCCTCAGCAGACTAGAGCAAGAACTCAGTCTGGATGAAACTCTAAACACTGAGGAAAAAGCGTCAATAACAAATCTCTGTTATGAATATGATGACATATTCTTCTTAAAAGGTGACAGGCTTACGCATACAAATGCCATCACCCACGACATCCCTTTGGTGCAAGACCAAGCACCTATTAACCAAAAGATGTACCGGTTACCAGAGACACAGCGAAATGTCATAAACGAGCAACTCAGAGAAATGCTGGACAACGACATTGTCCAGCCCAGCAAAAGCCCATGGAACTCGCCACTGCTAGTCGTCCCCAAAAAAGCGGGACCAAATGGTGAGAAAAGGCGGCGTGTCGTCGTTGATTTCCGTAATTTGAACGAAAAAACGATTGGCGACGCCTTCCCGCTACCACGGATTGAGGATATCCTCGATCAACTGGGCCATTCAAGATACTTCACCACCCTAGACCTAGCCAATGGCTATCATCAGGTACTCGTCGATCCGAAAGATCGAGCAAAAACGGCTTTCAGTACCAACTACGGGCATTATGGATTCAAACGCATGCCGTTCGGGCTTAAAGGAGCCCCGGCCACATTTCAGCGTTTAATGAATTTCATATTAACTGGCCTACAAGGCCTAGAATGTTTCGTCTACTTAGATGACATCGTCATATATGGAAAAAGTCTGGCAGACCACAACGAAAAGCTTCGCAAAGTCTTTGACAGATTAAAAGAAAATAACCTGAAACTTCAACCTGAGAAATGTCAATTTCTCAGGCGCGAGGTAGTGTACTTAGGACACAAATGTTCTAACCAAGGAGCACTACCTGACCCTAGCAAAACGGCAAAAGTCCAAACTTTCCCCACTCTTAAGACAGTAAGGCAAGTGCAATCATTTTTAGGCCTTGCGAATTACTACAGAAAATTCATACCCGATTTTTCAAAAACAGTACGTCCTCTAACAAACTTACTCCGAAAGGATGTAAAGTTTAAGTGGACTGAGAAATGCCAAGAGGCATTTCAAAGCATTAAGAACGCTTTAATTTCCCCTCCACTCTTAATATATCCCGATTTTGCAAAAACCTTTAACCTTACTACAGACGCCAGCAGCGAGGCTCTTGGAGCAGTCCTATCTCAAGGAGAGGTAGGAAGTGACCAGCCCATTGCCTACGCCAGCCATACCCTAAACAAAGCCGAACGTAACTATTGCACTATTGAAAAAGAGTTACTGGCTATAGTTTGGGCGACTAAAAATTTCAGGTGTTATCTGCAAGGCCGAGAGTTCACGGTCTATACAGATCACAAACCACTCAAGGGTGTCTTCAATGTTAAAGACCCCACATCCCGTCTGGTGAGATTTCACCATAAACTTTCCGAGTTCAATTATAAAATTGAATATAAGCCCGGAAAGTACAACACGAATGCCGATGCTTTAAGCCGCATTCCACGGGATAATACCAAAGACAAGGAAACTACAACCTTCACGGTAGAAGCGATAGTCCACCATCAAATGGACTCGGATATGGAGGAGGAAAAACACTCATCGGACCAAAAGGAGTGTCTGCAATGCAATGCAGTAACCAGAGCCCAGACACGAAATATTCAGGAAAATGGAACAAACCAAGACAGCCAGTCCAAACAAAAAGAACAAACTCATCATCCAGAAGAGGCCGCAGACCATGACAGTCCACCTAGTACCAATCCACAAATCATAGACGAAACTCGTCCCCCTGAAGTAATCACAAGCCCAGAGGAGATTCAATTAATCTTAAAAGATTATCATGATTCTCTCTTTGGCGGCCATCAGGGAGTGATAAAAACCTATAAACGGATTCGAAGAAAGTTCTGGTGGAGGCACATGCTTAGTGACATCAAAAAGCACATTAAGCGGTGTGCCAAATGTCAAACCATGAAGGCCTCACCACAGTATAAAATGCCGATGGTGATTACAGACATAGCGGAACAACCATTCGATAAGATCTATTTAGATATAGTCGGCCCACTAGAGGAGACAGAATCCGGAAACAAATATATATTAACGTTTCAGGATAATCTCACGAAATTTGTAGATTGGTATGCCATACCGAATGGAGAAGCAATAACGGTAGCGCAAATTTTCGTCGACGAAATCGTCACGCGCTACCGCATTCCCAAAAGAATAGTCACCGATCAGGGAAGTAATTTCCTGAGTGACCTATTAAAAAAGGTATGCAAACTCCTCAGGATAAATAAGCTGCAGACTTCAGCTTATCATCCCCAATCAAATGGAGCACTCGAACGTGCACATAGACCATTGATTGAATATCTACGAACTATAGTGGACGAAAATCCCAGCTCATGGGATAGTTATCTGCGAACCGCTGCTTTCGTGTACAATAACAGTGTACACGAAGGGACAAAATTAACTCCCATGGACTGCCTCTACGGCTTTACAGCGGACGTCCCGTCCAACTTAAGGCGAGACCCCGAACCCATATATAATCACGAGAGCTACTACCATATTCTCAGGTATAAGCTTCAGAAGTCTTACGCCATGGCACGAAAAAACCTTCTGATGAGTAAACAACGCTCGAAAAATTACTATGACAAAGCTGTACGTTCCCTGACATTTCACAGAGGAGACAAGGTTCTACTCAAGAGCGAGAGTCGCAAACATAAGCTCTCCCAGATTTGGGTAGGACCCTATACGGTAACCGGCATCCCCAGTTCAGTAAACACAACAATTAAAATTCGCAAACGAGAGGTGACGGTACATAACAATCGTCTAAAACCTTTCTACGAATAACATGGTGTCAACATAATCTAAGTAATTCTAAGATACATATATAATAGAATGTAAGCTACAAAATCAACAAAAACCCCATTTTAATATCCTACCCTATCCTCTCCTAGATAACAATGCGGTCAATATTTTTTTCACTTTGGACCAAAGGCCAAGATTCCTCATATACTCTCTATTACATCCCTGTCAATGACCGGACTCTTGTTGCTAATTGCATCTGTGGTGGCGTTAGCAAAATATATCGTCCCGGCACTCATGGCATGGATTGCTAAACGCAGACAACAGCCCACAGCTGAAAACCTTCCTATGGAACCGGTTTACGCAACACCCCAAGGAAAATTAAAACGTACTCAAAGTCTCCACAGAGCGAGATCTATACAAGTAATATAGTATAATCAAAAAGATCTATACTCGTTGGTTGGCCCCCGTCTCATTCTTTTATTACTGGCGCAGTATCCTATCCTTTCACTACACTGGTTTTCGAAATTAAGTTAAAATAATAGTAGCAAATATAAGATAAAGCGAACACGCGAAAATTAATATTACATATAAATAAAATTTATTTAGTAGTACCTAAGAAAAAAAATTTTTTAATAAACCTAAGTAGTACATAGCAAAGTAGAAATAATAAATTAAATAAGCAAAAAAAAAAGATAATAAATAGAAGAAAGAAAGGCATAAAAGAGTAGAATTAAAAACAACTATATAACCAATTAAAATATAATCAAAATTTATATACAAAAAAAGGTTATTAATAGTAATAAATAACAAATAACTAATGTTTAGTAGTATTAAGCA
The DNA here is from genome assembly GCA_963924295.1 of Dioctria rufipes. NCBI lineage: Eukaryota > Metazoa > Arthropoda > Insecta > Diptera > Asilidae > Dioctria > Dioctria rufipes. The sequence continues at coordinate 828,002 of CAWUPM010000828.1, forward strand.
ATACAAAAAATAATAATTTAGCAAATAAGATATTAAAAAACAATAACATAAATAACTATGCTAAATAGATATAAAATGAAAAGTTAAAATACTAACATTATAAATATAAATATAGCAAATAAAAAGAATACAAAAAAAAAACAATAAGATAACCAAGAAAAAATTAAAAGGCGTTAGATAAAAATAAAGTAAAAAGAAAATATGCTTTAAAAGTAGATATAAATAAATAAATAAATAAGTAAGTAGAGCTAGATAATAGGACTAAAGAAACCGTACACTTAATTACACACACAAAAAAAACCATAAAATTTGATTAGCGAATGCTTAGAAAAATATATGAGCATTATACATTCCTGTAAAAACTCAACCGAAAGCCAACCAGGAACCGCCCGCCAAAAAACGCACCCACAACAACTTCCCCTGAGAATTATTCCTCTTCAAAGAATAATTCCCTTTTTCTCAGGGGGAAGGATTGTTATATACCCAATATATAATATAATATATAAAATATAATAAAAAACCTGAAAAAAGGGGAAGAAAACAAAAATCATATTCATTAATTTTTTCACCTAAGCTAACCATGCTTAAAACATGGTTGGCTTATCTCTTAAATCTATGAAGAAAATTGCATCAGCAATTTTCTTCACATTCCACATAATTTATAAAATTTTTCTCATAAAACAACTTGGGAAAAACAAAAGTTTCAGTTTACAACCCAAGTCGTTTTACTTAAAAATTTTCACGACAAATTTTGCATTCAGCAAAATTTGTCATTTCAACAATTTAATTAAAAAAATAAATCAAAAAGCAAATCGTACCTTCAGTACAATTTGCCGTGAAAAAATTCAATATGTATGTACATACGTACATACATATTGTGTAAAAGCTTTTACGATAAGAAACTCGCGCCGCATAAATGCATTGTATGTATATGCGCGCCGCGATTTCAAACGGTGGCTGATGTTTTAAAAAGTGTATGATTACATTTTTGCAGCCATCGTTCAACGCGAATAATTCTGGACATGTTCAAACATGTCCAGAGTTAAAAAAGTTAAATTTTCTCAGGATAAGAAAATGCAATTTAGCATTTTCTATCCTGAACGACGGCTCTTGATCACGATGAATGTGATCAAGAGTTGAGTTGGTTTTTTGGTATGTTGGCGGGCGGTCTCGAGTCGTTGAGTTTTAAAAAAGAGTAGAGTTGTTTTTTTTTTTGGTAGAAAAAGTGGTTAACAAACGGGTTAAAAAACGGAAGTGTAGGCGCGAACAAAAAAAAATTATAAAAAGTTAACGTTCTAATTTTTTTGGAGTTTAAGTCATAAGAGAGAAATAAGTGTATGTTTCGCTATCGAGTAATTAGAGAAATAAGTTTGTGTTTTGATTTTTAGTAATAAAAAGAAATAAGTTTGTGTTCTGATGTTTTGGATACTTAATCATACCCAGACAACACTTCGGTAAGCAACTTAATATATATATATATATATATATATATAACAATTCTAAACGAATCGAGCCTTTATACGCCAGCAGTGGGCTGCAAAAAAATTAAAAAGTAAGAAGAAGAAGCGTTTCGTATTAGCAGAAAACCATAAACTCATCGGCACAGCTTGGTTTTATGCCTGCTGTAGACCCTTGAAACAGATCAAATTGATCTCCTCTCATATAAATACAGAATAAATTCTGGGTGTGAATTATAAGAGGCAAAAACTCCTATATTACAACAAGGAGGAAGAAATTATGGTAGAGACTACTCTTTAGTATTTTTTACCGGGGTATATTTATATTTGCTCAAGAAGGAATTAATTTGGATTCTCCGGTATAAGGCAAAGCTAAAAAAGTTTTTAATTTTTTATTTCATCACACGACCCATTATGTATTTGGTGACAAGTTTTAAGTCTTAGTTTTGACTCATGAACAGTTACTAAATAGCATAATTGAGTGACTTGAAAAACAAATGAAAAAAATGGAATAAAGAAAATAAGTAAAAGATTGCAAAATTTTAGACAAATGGAAAAAAAAAATTGTTAAAAAATTATTTAAAAAAATTTAAAAAACCACATTCATTCAAAATGAATCGAACTTGTATACGCCCACAGTGGGATCAAAAAAGAAAAAGGATGAAGAAGAAGCGTTTCGTGTTAGCAGAAAACCGTAAACTCATCGGCACAACTTGGTTTTATGCCTGCTGTAGACCCTTGAAACAGATCAAATTGATCTCCTCTCATATAAACCCAGAATAAATTCCGGGTGTGAATTATATGAGCCAAAAACTCCTATATTACACCCAGGGTGAGGAAATAAAAGTTGGGATTGCTCTTTAGAATATTTTACCGGGATAAACTTATATTTGTTCAAGAAGGAATTAATTTGGATTCTCCGGTATATGGCAAAGCTAAACGATTTTTTAATTTGTTATTTCATCACGCAACCAATTATATTTTTGGTGACAAGTTTCTAGTCTTGGTTTTGACCCAACAACAAGTCCCAAATAGAGAAATTTACTGACTTGAAAAACAAATGAAAAAACAGAATAAAGAAAACGAATGAAAAATTGAAAACAGTGAGAAAAATAGAAAAAAAAATTTATTAAACAATTTTAAAAACAGATTCATTCGAAACGAATCGAACCATTATACGCCCGCAGTGGGCTGCAAAAAAAATGAAAAAGTAAGAAGAAGAAGGGGTTCGTATTAGCAGAAAACCTTACAGTCATCGGTACAGCTTGGTTTTCTGCCTGCTGTAGACGCTTGAAAGAGATCAAGTTGATCTCCTCTCATATAAACACAGAATAAATTCGGGGTGTAAATTATATGAGGCAAAAACTCCTATATTACAACAAGGGGGAAAAAATTAAGGTAGGGATTACTCTTTAGTATTTTTAACCGGGGTATATTTATATTTGCTTAAGAAGGAACTAATTTGGATTCTCCGGTATATAGCAAAGCTAAAAATGTTTTTAATTTGTTATTTCATCACACAACCCATATATTTTTGGTGACAAGTTTCAAGTCTTGGTTTTGACTCAAAAAGAGGTCCCAAATAGCGAAATTGACTGACTTCAAAAACAAATGAAAAAATAGAATAAAGAAAACGACTGAAAATTTGAAAAGTGTTTGAGGAAAATAGAAAAAACAATTTATTAAAAAAATTTAAAAAAAACTTAAAAACCAAATTCATTTGAAAAGAATCAAAACTGTATAGCCCCCCAGGGGGCTGAAAAAAAGATAAAGGAAGAAGAAGAAGCGTTTCGTATTAGCAGAAAACCTTACACTCATCGGTACAGCTTGGTTTTCTGCATGCTGTAGACGCGTGACACCAATAAAATTGATCTCCTTTCATATAAATTCAGAATAACTTGTGGGTTTGAATTATATGAGGCAAAAACCCCTATATTACAACAAGGAGGAAGAAATAAAGGTAGACATTACTCCTTAGTATTTTTTACCGGGGTAAATTTATATTTGCTCAAGAAGGAATTAATTTGTATTCTCCGGCATATGGCAAAGCTAAAAATGTTTTAATTTGTTATTTCATCACACAACCCGTTATATTTTTGGTGAGAAGTTTCAAGTCTAGGTTTTGACTCCACAACAGGTCCCAAATAGCGTAATTGAGTGACTTGAAAAAAAAATTAAAAAAATGGAATAAAGAAAATAATTAAAAAATTGAAAAATTTTAGAGAAATAGACAGAAAAATTGTTAAAATTTTTTTTTAAAAAATTTAAAAAACCACATTCATTCAAAACAAATCGAACTTGTATACGCCCACAGTGAGCTCAAAAAGAAAAGGAAGAAGAAGAAGAAGCGTTTCGTGTTAGCAGAAAACCGTTAACTCATCGTCACAGCTTGGTTTTATGCCTGCTGCAGACCCTTGAAACAGATCAAATTGATCTCCTTTCATATAAACTCAAAATAAATTCTGGGTGTGAATTATATGAGGCAAAACTCCTATATTAAACCAAGGGTGAAGAAATGGAAGTAGAAATTACTCTTTAGAATATTTTCTCGAGGTAAACATATATTTGTTCAAGAAGGAATTTACGCGGCTTACCCGGTATATTGCAAACATAAAAAATGTTTTTCATTTGTTATTTCATCACACAATCCATTTTATTTTTGGTGAGAAGATTCAAGTCTTGGTTTTGACTCAACAACAGGTCCCAAATAGAGAAATTTACTGACTTGAAAAACAAATGAAAAAATAGCATAAAGAAAACGAATGAAAAATTGAAAACAGTGAGAAAAATAGAAAAAAAAAATTTATTCAAAAAACTTAAAAAACAGATTCATTCTAAACGAATAGAGCCTTTATACGCCAGCAGTGGGCTGCAAAAAAATTAAAAAGGAAGAAGAAGAAGCGTTTCGTGTTAGCAGAAAACCGTAAACTCATCGGTACAACTTGGTTTTATGCCTGCTGTAGACCCTTGAAACAGATCAAATTGATCTCCTCTCATATAAACCCAGAATAAATTCCGGGTGTGAATTATATGAGCCAAAAACTCCTATATTACACCCAGGGTGAGGAAATAAAAGTAGGGATTGCTCTTTATAATATTTTACCGGGGTAAACTTATATTTGTTCAAGAAGGAATTAATTTGGATTCTCCGCTATATGGCAAAGCTAAACGATTTTTTAATTTGTTATTTCATCACACAACCAATTATATTTTTGGTGACAAGTTTCTAGTCTTGGTTTGGACTCAACAACAGGTCCCAAATAGAGAAATTTACTGACTTGAAAAACAAATGAAAAAACAGAATAAAGAAAACGAATGAAAAATTGAAAACAGTGAGAAACATAGAAAAAACAATTTATTAAAAAATTTAAAAACAGATTCATTCGAAACGAATCGAACCTTTATACGCCCGCAGTGGGCTGCAAAAAAAATGAAAAAGTAAGAAGAAGAAGGGGTTCGTATTAGCAGAAAACCTTACAGTCATCGGTACAGCTTGGTTTTCTGCCTGCTGTAGACGCTTGAAAGAGGTCAAGTTGATATCCTCTCATATAAACACAGAATAAATTCGGGGTGTAAATTATATGAGGCAAAAACTCCTATATTATAACAAGGAGGAAGAAATTAAGGTAGAGACTACTCTTTAGTATTTTTTACCGGGGTATATTTATATTTGCTCAAGAAGGAATTAATTTGGATTCTCCGGTATAAGGCAAAGCTAAAAAAGTTTTTAATTTTTTATTTCATCACACGACCCATTATGTATTTGGTGACAAGTTTTAAGTCTTAGTTTTGACTCATGAGCAGGTACTAAATAGCATAATTGAGTGACTTGAAAAACAAATGAAAAAAATGGAATAAAGAAAATAAGTAAAAGATTGCAAAATTTTAGACAAATGGAAAAAAAAATTGTTAAAAAATTATTTAAAAAAATTTAAAAAACCACAGTCATTCAAAATGAATCGAACTTGTATACGCCCACAGTGGGATCAAAAAAGAAAAAGGAAGAAGAAGAAGCGTGGGCTGAAAAAAAGAAAAAGGAAGAAGAAGAAGCATTTCGTGTTAGCAGAAAACCTTACACTCAGCGGTACAGCTTGGTTTTCTGCCTGCTGTAGACGTTTGAAACAGATCAAATTGCTCTCCTCTCATATAAACACAGAATAAATTCTGTGTGTGAATTATATGAGCCAAAAACTCGTATATTACAACAAGGAGGAAGAAATAAAGGTAGAGATTACCCGTTCGTTTTTTACCGGGGTAAATTTGTGTTTTCTCAAGAAGAAATTCATTTGGATTCTCCGGTATATGGCATAGCTAAAAAAGTTTTTAATTTGTTATTTCATCACACAACCAATTATATCTTTGGTGACAAGTTTCAAGTCTTGGTTTTGACACAACAACAGGTCACAAAAAGTGAAATTGATCGACTTGAAAAACAAATGAAAAAACATAATAAAGAAAACGACTGAAAATTTGAAAAGTGTTTGAGAAAAATAGAAAAAACTATTTATTAAAAAAATTTAAATTAATTTAAAAAACCAAATACATATGAAACGAATCGAAAGTTTATACTACCGCAGTGGGACGAAAACAAAAAAAGGAAGAAGAAGAAGCGTTTCGTGTTAGCAGAAAACCTTACACTCATCGGTACAGCTTGGTTTTCTGCCTGCTGTAGACGCGTGACACCAATCAGCTTGATCTCCTTTCATATAAACTCAGAATAAATTGTGGGTTTGAATAATATGAGGCAAAAACTCCTATATTACAACAAGGAGGAAGAAATAAAGGTAAAGATTACTCCTTAGTATTTTTTACCGATGTAAATTTATGTTTGCTCAAGAAGGAATTAATTTGGTTTCTCCGGTATATGGCAAATCTAAAAAAGTTTTTAATTTGTTATTTCATCACACAACCCATTATATTTTTGGTGACAAGTTTCAAGTCTTAGTTTTGACGCAACAAGAGGTCCCAAATAGCGAAATTGACTGACTTGAAAAACAAATGAAAAAAAGAACAAAGAAAACGACTGAAAATTTGAAAGGTGTTTGAGAAAAATAGAAAAAGCTATTTATTAAAAAAATTTACAATAATTTAAAAAAACAAATTCATATGAAACGAATCGAAAGTGTATACTGCCGCTTTGGGATGAAAAAAAGAAAAAGGAAGAAGAAGAAGCGTTTCGTGTTAGCAGAAAACCTTACACTCATCGGTACAGCTTGGTTTTCTGCCTGCTGTAGACGCGTGACACCAATCAGCTTGATCTCCTTTTATATAAACTCAGAATAAATTGTGGGTTTGAGTAATATGAGGCAAAAACTCCTATATTACAACAAGGAGGAAGAAATACAGGTAAAGCTTACTCCTTAGTATTTTTTACCGGGGTAAATTTATATTTGCTCAAGAAGGAATTAACTTGAATTCTCCGGTATATGGTAAAGCTAAACGAGTTTTTAATTTGTTATTTCATCACACAACCAATTATATTTTTGGTGACAAGTTTCAAGTCTTGGTTTTGACTCAACAACAGGTCCCATATAGCGCAATTGACTGACTTGAAAATCAAATGAAAAAACAGAATAAAGAAAATGACTGAAAATATGAAAAGTGTTTGAGGAAAATATAAAAAACAATTTATTAAGAAAATTTAAAAAAACTTAAAAACCAAATTCATTTGAAAAGAATAGAAACTGTATAGCCCCCCAGGGGGCTGAAAAAAAGAAAAAGGAAGAAGAATAAGCGTTTCGTGTTAGCAGAAAACCGTAAACTCATTGGCACAGCTTGGTTTATTCCCTTGAAACAGATCAAATTGATCTCCTCTCACATAAACCCAGAATAAATTCCGGGTGTGAATTATATGAGCCAAAAACTCCCATATTACACCCAGGGTGAAGAAATAAAAGTAGGGGATTGCCCTTTAGAATATTTTACCGGGGTAAACTTATATTTGTTCAAGAAGGAATTAACGTGGGTTCTCCGGTATATTGCAAAGATAAAAAATGTTTTTAATTTGTTATTTCATCACACAACCCATTATATTTTTGGTGAGAAGTTTCAAGTCTTGGTTTTGACTCAACAACAAGTCCCAAATAGAGAAATTTGCTGACTTGAAAAACAAATGAAAAAATAGAATAAAGAAAACGAATGAAATATTGAAAACAGTGAGAAAAATATCAAAAAAAAATTATTAAAAAAATTTAAAAAACAGATTCATTCGAAACGAATCGAACCTTTATAGGCCCACAGTGGGCTTAAAAAAAATGGAAAAGTAACAAGAAGAAGCGTTTCGTATTAGCAGAAAACCGTAAACTCATCAGCCCAGCTTGGTTTTATGCCTGCTGTAGACCCTTGAAACAGATCAAATTGATCTCCTCTCATATAAACACAGAATAAATTCTGGGTTTGAATTATATGAGGCAAAAACTCCAATATTACAACACGGAGGAAGAAATAAAGATAGAGATGACTCTTTAGTATTTTTTACCGGGGTAGATTTATATTTGCTCAAGAAGGAATTAATTTGGATTTTCCGGTATATGGCAAAGTTAAAAAAGTTTTTAATTTGTTATTTCATCACACAACCCATTATATTTTTGGTGACAAGTTTCTAGTCTTGGTTTTGACTCAACAATAGGTCCCAAATAGAGAAATTTACTGACTTGAAAAACAAATGAAAAAATAGAATAAAGAAAACGAATGAAAAATTCAAAACAGTGAGAAAAATAGAAAAAAAAATTAAATATATTTGGTGACAAGTTTCCAGTCTTAGTTTTGACTCATCAACAGGTACCAAATAGCATAATTGAGTGACTTGAAAAACAAATACAAAAAATGGAATTAAGTAAATAAGTCAAAAATTGAAAAATTTTAGACAAATAGAAAAAAAATTGTTAAAATTTTTTTTTTTTTAAATTTGAAAAGCCACATTCATTCAAAACGAATCGAACCTGTATACGCCCACAGTGGGCTGAAAAAAGAAAAAGGAAGAAGAAGAAAAAGCGTTTCGTGTTAGCAGAAGACCATACACTCATCGGTACAGCTTGGTTTTCTGCCTGCTGTAGACGCGTGACACCAATCAAATTAATCTCCTTTCATAAAAACCCAGAATAAATTGTGGGTTTGAATTACATGAGTCAAAAACTCCTATATTACAACAAGGAGGAAGAAATAAAAGTAGAGATTACTCCCTAGTATTTTTTACCGGGGTATATTTATATTTGCTCAAGAAGGAATTAATTTGGATTCTCCGATATATGGCAAAGCTAAAAAACTTTTTAATTTATTATTTCATCACACAACCCATTATATATTTGGTGACAAGTTTCAAGTCTTAGTTTTGACTTATCAACAGGTACCAAATAGCGTAATTGAGTGACCGGAAAAACAAATGAAAAGAAAGAATAAACGAAATAAATGAAAAAAATGAAAAAATTTGAGAAAAATAAAAAAATTAAATTATTAAAAAAATTTAAAAAACAAATTCGTTTGAAACGAATCGAAACTGTAAACGCCCGCAATGGGCTGAAAAAATGAAAAAGTAAGAAGAAGAAGCGTTTCGTATTAGCAGGAAACCTTAGACTCATCGGTACAGCTTGGTTTTCTGCCTGCTGTAGATGCTTGAAACAGATTAAATTGATCTCCTCTCATATAAACACAGAATAAATTCTGGGTGTGAATCATATGAGGCAAAAAATCCTATATTACAACAAGGAGGAAGAAATTAAGGTAGAGATAACTCTTTAGTATTTATTACCGGGGTATATTTGTATTTGCTCTAGAAGGAATTAATTTGGATTCTCCGGTATATGGCAAATTTAAAAAAGTTTTTAATTTGTTATTTCATGACACAACCCATTATATTTTTGGTGACAAGTTTCAAGTCTTGGTTTTGACTCAACAAGAGGTACCAAATAGCGTAATTGAGTGACTTGAAAAACAAATGAAAAAGAAAGAATAAACGAAACAAATGAAAAATTGAAAAAAATTTGAGAAAAATAGAAAAAAAAAATAAATTAAAAAAATTTAAAAAAATTTAAAAAACCAAATTCATTTGAAACGAATCGAAACTGTATACGCCCGCAATAGGCTGAAAAAATGAAAAAGTAAGTAGAAGAAGGGGTTCGTATTAGCAGAAAACCTTACACTCATCCGTACAGCTTCGTTTTCTGCCTGCTGTAGATGCTTGAAACAGATCAAATTGATCTCCTCTCATATAAACACAGAATAAATTCTGGGTGTGAATTGTATGAAGAAAAAACTCCTATATTACGACAAGGAGGAAGAAATTAAGGTAGAGATTACACTTTAGTATTTTTTACCGGGATAGATTTATATTTGCTCGAGAAGGAATTAATTTGGATTCTACGGTATATGGCAAAGCTAAAAAACTTTTTAATTTATTATTTCATCACACAACCCATTATATATTTGGTGACAAGTTTCAAGTCTTAGTTTTGACTCATCAACAGGTACCAAATAGCGTAATTGAGTGACTTGAAAAACAAATGAAAAAATATAATAAAGAAAACGAATGAAAATTCGAAAAGAGTTTGAGAAAAATAGAAACAAAAAATTTATTAAAAAAATTTAAAAACAGATTCATTCGAAACGAATCGAACTTTTATACGCCCGCAGTGGGCTACAAAAAAAAATGAAAAAGTACGAAGAAGAAGATATTTCATCACACAACCCATTATATTTTTGGTGTGAAGTTTGAAGTTTTGGTTTTGACTCAACAACAGGTCCCAAATAGAGAAATTTACTGACTTGAAAAACAAATGAAGAAACAGAATAAAGAAAACGAATGAGAAATTGAAAACAGTGAGAAAAATATAAAAAAAAAAAATTATTAAAAAATTTTAAAAACAGATTCATTCGAAACGAATCGAACCTTTATACGCCCGCAGTGGGCTGCAAAAAAAATGAAAAAGTAAGAAGAAGAAGGGGTTCGTATTAGCAGAAATCCTTACACTCATCGGTACAGTTTGGTTTTCTGCCTGCTGTAGACGCTTGAAACAGATCAAGATGATCTCCTCTCATATAAACACAGAATAAATTCGGGGTGTGAATTATATGAGGCAAAAACTCCTATATTACAACAAGGAGGAAAAAATTAAGGTAGGGATTACTCTTTAGTATTTTTTACCGGGGTATATTTGCTTAAGAAGGAACTAATTTGGATTCTCCGGTATATAGCAAAGCTAAAAATGTTTTTAATTTGTTATTTCATCACACAACCCATATATTTTTGGTGACAAGTTTCAAGTCTTGGTTTTGACTCAAAAAGAGGTCCGAAATAGCGAAATTGACTGACTTCAAAAACAAATGCAAAAATAGAATAAAGAAAACGAATGAAAACTTGAAAAGAGTTTGAGAAAAATAGAAAAAACAATTTATTAAAAAAATTTAAAAAAACAAATTCAATTGAAAAGAATCGATACTGTATTCGCCCGCAGTGGGCTGAAAAAAGAAAAAAGGAAAAGGAATAAGAAGAAGCGTTTCGTCTTAGCAGAAAACTTTACGCACATCGGTACGATTGAAACAGATGAAATTAATCTCCTCTCATATAAATTCAGAATAAATCCTGGGTGTAAAATATAAGAGGCAAAGACTCCTATATTACAGCAAGGAGGAAGAAATTAAGGTAGAGATTACTCTATAGTATTTTTTACCGGGGTATATTTATATTTGCTCGAGAAGGAATTAATTTGGATTCTCCGGGATATGGCATAGCTAAAAAGTTTTTAATTTATTAATTCATCTCACAACCCATTATATTATTGGTGACAAATTTCAAGTCTTGGTTTTGACTCAACAACAAGTCCCATATAGCGAAATTGTGTGACTCCAAAAACAAGAGAAAAAATAGAATAAACGAAACAAATGAAAAAATGAAATTTTTTTTAGAAAAATAGAAAAAAAAAATTTTATTAAAAAAATTTAAAAAACCAAATTCATTTGAAACGAATCGAATCTGTACGCGCGCAATGGGCTGAAAAAATGAAAAAGTAAGAAGAAGAAGCGTTTCGTATTAGCAGAAAACCTTACACTCAGCGGTACAGCTTGGTTTTCTGCCTGCTATAGACGTTTGAAACAGATAAAATTCATCTCCTCTCATATAAACACAGAATAAATTCTGTGTGTGATTTATATGAGCCAAAAAACTGCTATATTACAACAAGGAGGAAGAAATATAGGTAGAGCTTACACCTTAGTATTTTTTACCGGGGTAAATTTATATTTGCTCAAGAAGGATTTAATTTGGATTCTCCGGTATATGGCAAAGCTAAAAAAGTTTTTAATTTATTATTTCATCACACAACCCATTATATATTTGGTGACAAGTATCAAGTCTTGGTTTTGACTCATCAACAGATCCCAAACAGCGTAATTGAGTGACTTGAAAAAAAAATTAAAAAAATGGAATAAAGAAAATAATTAAAAAATTGAAAAATTTTAGAGAAATAGACAGAAAAATTGTTAAAATTTTTTTTTAAAAAATTTAAAAAACCACATTCATTCAAAACAAATCGAACTTGTATACGCCCACAGTGAGCTCAAAAAAGAAAAAGGAAGAAGAAGAAGAAGCGTTTCGTGTTAGCAGAAAACCGTAAACTCATCGGCACAGCTTGGTTTTATGCCTGCTGCAGACCCTTGAAACAGATCAAATTGATCTCCGTTCATATAAACTCAAAATAAATTCTGGGTGTGAATTATATGAGGCAAAACTCCCATATTAAACCAAGGGTGAAGAAATGGAAGTAGAAATTACTCTTTAGAATATTTTACCGAGGTAAACATATATTTGTTCAAGAAGAAATTTACGCGGCTTATCCGGTATATTGCAAACATAAAAAATGTTTTTCATTTGTTATTTCATCACACAACCAATTATATTTTTGGTGACAAGTTTCTAGTCTTGGTTTTGACTCAACAACAGGTCCCAAATAGAGAAATTTACTGACTTGAAAAACAAATGAAAAAACAGAATAAAGAAAACGAATGAAAAATTGAAAACAGTGAGAAAAATAGAAAAAAAAATTTATTAAAAAATTTTAAAAACAGATTCATTCGAAACGAATCGAACCTTTATACGCCCGCAGTGGGCTGCAAAAAAAATGAAAAAGTAAGAAGAAGAAGGGGTTCGTATTAGCAGAAAACCTTACAGTCATCGGTACAGCTTGGTTTTCTGCCTGCTGTAGACGCTTGAAAGAGATCAAGTTGATCTCCTCTCATATAAACACAGAATAAAATCGGGGTGTAATTTATATGAGGCAAAAACTCCTATATTACAACAAGGAGGAAGAAATTAAGGTAGAGACTACTCTTTAGTATTTTTTACCGGGGTATATTTATATTTGCTCAAGAAGGAATTAATTTGGATTCTCCGGTATAAGGCAAAGCTAAAAAAGTTTTTAATTTTTTATTTCATCACACGACCCATTATGTATTTGGTGACAAGTTTTAAGTCTTAGTTTTGACTCATGAACAGGTACTAAATAGCATAATTGAGTGACTTGAAAAACAAATGAAAAAAATGGAATAAAGAAAATAAGTAAAAGATTGCAAAATTTTAGACAAATGGAAAAAAAAATTGTCAAAAAATTATTTAAAAAAATTTAAAAAACCACAGTCATTCAAAATGAATCGAACTTGTATACGCCCACAGTGGGATCAAAAAAGAAAAAGGAAGAAGAAGAAGCGTGGGCTGAAAAAAAGAAAAAGGAAGAAGAAGAAGCATTTCGTGTTAGCAGAAAACCTTACACTCAGCGGTACAGCTTGGTTTTCTGCCTGCTGTAGACGTTTGAAACAGATCAAATTGCTCTCCTCTCATATAAACACAGAATAAATTGTGTGTGTGAATTACATGAGCCAAAAACTCGTATATTACAACAAGGAGGAAGAAATAAAGGTAGAGATTACCCGTTCGTTTTTTACCGGGGTAAATTTGTGTTTTCTCAAGAAGAAATTCATTTGGATTCTCCGGTATATGGCAAAGCTAAAAAAAGTTTTTAATTTGTTATTTCATCACACAA